>WNWK01012578.1:27500-50000 GCA_009830355.1 Cherax destructor
TTGTCCTACGAAGAAAGGTTAAGGGAAATTGGCTTGATGACACTAGAGGACAGGAGGGTTGGGGAGACATAATAACGACATAAAATACTGCAAGGAATTGACAAGGTGGACAAAGACAGGATGTTCCGAAGATGGGACACAGAAACAAGGGGTCACAATTAAAAGTTGAAGACTGATGAATCAGAGGGATGTTAGGAAGTATTTCTTCAGTCATAGAGTTTTCAGGAAGTGGAATAGCCTAGAAAGTGACGTAGTGGAGGCAGGAACCATACATAGTTTTAAGACAAAGTTTGATAAAGCTCATGGAGCAGGAAGAGAGAGGACCTAGTAGCGATCAGTGAAGATGCAGGGCCAGGAGCTGTTACACGACCCCTGCAACTAAAAATAGGTGAGTACACGCACACGCATGCATGCAGACACATGCACACACACCTACACCTACCTACCTACCTCCCCCTCCCTCTTCTGCCTCTCCATCCATCTGTTCATATCCACATTCATGGGGAAGTGGGAAAGAATTTTCCTCAGTGAGCCATGCGTGTTGTAAGAGGCAACTAAAATGCTGGGAGCAAGGGGCAAAAGGAGAGCAAATGATATAGTGGGTGAGGTGCTGTCAACAAATTTTGCTGAGAATTAAGAAAATAGGTTAAGTCGAGGGGACGAATGGACTTGACAGTTAAAAACAGAATAGGGGGAGTTAATAGATGGGGGACACCTTTACCCTGGATTTTACCTGGAGAGGGTTTCGGGGGTCAACGCCCCCGCGGCTCAGTCTGAGACCAGGCCTCGTACTGGATCAGGGTCTGATCAACCAGGCTGTTACTGCTGGCCACACGCAAACTGACGTACAAACCACAGCCTGGTTGGTCAGGTACTGACTTTAGGTGCCTGTCCAGTGCATTCTTGAAGACAGCCAGGGGCCTATTGGTAATATCCCTTATGTATGCTTTGAGGCAGTTGAACAGTCTTGGGCCCCGGACAGTTATTGTGTTGTCCCTCAGTGTACTTGTGGCACCCCTGCTTTTCATTGGCAGAATGTTGCATCTCCTGCCAAGTCTTTTGCTTTCATAGGGAGTGATTTTCTAGCAGATGGGGTAGATACATTGTTGTAGTCTTTGAAGGCGAGATCCTCTGACATTATCACTCCCAGGTCCTTCACATTACTTTTCGCTCTATTGTATGGTTATAATTTGTCGTATACCCTTTGAAGAGTTTCGAGAGTTTAGCTACTCTCGATACAGTTTTAATTTTCTCAAGTTTGGTACTAATCCCTCTAGGATTTTCCAAGTGTATATTATCATGTATCTCTCCTGCCTGAGCTCTAGGGAATACAGATCAAGGGCCTTCAATTGTTCCCAGTAATTTAGGTGCCTTATCATACTTGTGTGTGCCGTGAAAGTTCTTTGTACACTCTCCAGGTCAGCAATTTTGCCTGCCTTAAAGGGGGCAGTTAGTGTACAGCAGTATTCCAGCCTAGAGAGAACAAGTGATTTGAAGAGAATCATCATGGGCTTGGCATCCCTTAGTTTTGAAGGTTCTCATTATCCATCCTATCATTTTCCTAGCAGATGGGGTAGATACATTGTTGTTGTCTTTGAAGGCGAGATCCTCTGACATTATCACTCCCAGGTCCTTCACATTACTTTTCGCTCTATTGTATGGTTAGAATTTGTCGTATACCCTTTGAAGAGTTTCGAGAGTTTAGCTACTCTCGATACAGTTTTAATTTTCTCAGGTTTTCTATATCTTGAGTAGTTGAAATTTCTCTTCATTGAACTTCATATTGTTTTGAGTGGCCCATTTGAAGATTTGGTTCATGTCCGCTTGAAGTCTTGTAGTGTCTTTGATGGAGGTCACTGTCATGGCAGTCTGGGTGTCATCCGCAAAGGAAGACATGGAGCTATGGCTTACATCTCTGTCTATGTCAGATATGAGGATGAGGAATAGAATGGGAGCGAGTACTGTGCCTTGTGGAACAGAGCTTTTCACCGTAGCTGCCTCAGATTTTACTCTGTTTACTATTACTCTTTGTGTTCTGTTTGTCAGGAAGTTATAGATCCATCTACCAACTTTTCCTGTTATTCCTTTATCACACATTTTGTGCGCTATTACACCATGGTCACTTTTGTCGGAAGCTTGTGCAAAGTCTGTGTATACTACATCTGTATTTTGTTTATCCTCTACAGCATCCAGGACCTTGTCATAGTGATCCAGTAGCTGGGACAAGCAAGAGCGACCTGCTCTAAACCCGTGTTGTCCTTGATATATTTTTGACGTGTTTCAAGAGTCTTACTACTCTCTACTGTGCAAGGGGCTTGGACATGCAGCAGGCATGTGAGAGCGTGTTAGATAGAAGTGAACAGAGATAAATGGTTTTTGGGACCTGACGAGCTGTTGAAGTGTGAGCAGGGTAATATTTTGTGAAGGAATTCAGGGAAACCAGATAGCTGGACTTGAGTGAATGATGGTGAAAGTGTTTCTTTTTTGGATCACCCTGGCTCAATGGGATACGGCCGGGGAGTTGGAGGTACATATTAAGAAGATGACGGGAATATTTTGAGGAACTGTTAAATGTTAATGAAGAGAGGGAGGCAGTAATTTCATGCATTGGCCAGGGAGGTATAACATCTTTTAGGAGTGAATAAGAGCCGGATGTGAGTGTGGGGGAGGTGCATGAGGCATTAAGTAGAATGAAAGGGGGTAGAGCAGCTGGAACTTATGGGATCATAACAGAAATGTTAAAAGCAGGGATGGATATAGTTTTGAAGTGGTTGGTACTTTTGTTCAATAAATGTATGAAAGAGGGGAAGGTACCCAGGGATTGGCAGAGAGCATGTATAGTTCCTTTATATAAAGGGAAGGGGGACAAAAGAGATTGTAAAAATTATAAGGGAATAAGTTTACTGAGTATACCAGGTAAATTGTATGGTAGGGTTATTATCGAATGAATTAGAGGTAAGAGGTGGATTTAGAAAAGGAATATGATAGGGTGGATAGGGAAGCAGTGTGGCAGATGTTGCAAGTGTATGGAATAGGTAGCAAGTTACTAAATGCTGTGAAGAGTTTTTATGAGGATAGTGAGGCTCAGATTAGGGTGTGTAGGAGAGAGGGAGATTACTTTCCAGTAAAAGTAGGCCTTAGACAGGGATGTGTAATGTCACCATGGTTGTTAACATATTTATAGATGGGGTTGTAAAAAAAAGTAAATGCTAGTGTGTTGGGGAGAGGGGTGGGATTAAAATATGGAGAATCAAATATAAAATGGGAGTTGACATTTACTTTTTGCTGATGATACTGTGCTTTTGAGAAATTCTAAACTTGCAAAGGTTAGTGGATCAGTTTGGGAGGGTGTGTAAGAGCGAACATAGATAAAAGTAAGGTGATGAGGGTATCAAACGAGTTAGGTAAAGAAAAATTGAATATCACATTGGAGGGAGGGAGGGAGTATGGAAGAAGTGAATGTATTTAGATATTTGGGAGTAGACTTGTCAGTGGATGAGTTTATAAAGGACAAGGTTAACCATAGAATTGGTGAAGGAAAAAAGGTGAGTGGTGTATTGAGGTATCTGTGGAGACAAAAAACATTATCCAAAGAGGCAAAGAGGGAATGTACCCATGTATCACACCCATATATGGATGCGATGTATCTAGAAGGAGGCTGGAGGCAGTGGAGCTGTCATGTTTAACCCTTTCATTGTTGGTGCCGTATAGGTATGGCTTACGAGCCAGTGTTGGTGACGTATTAATACGCCAAAATTCTAGTGGCTTCAAATCTAGCAGGAGAAAGCTGGTAGACCTACATGTGAGAGAATGGGTCTGCATGGTCAGTGTGTGCAGCATAAAAAAAATCAGGGAGGCTGCAGTGCATTGCTATAACTAAAACATGCCACACAAAACCGTGTTAAACAACGGTCTACTGTAATATAAAAATGAGAAAAAAAGGTATATCGGCAACACTTCTGCAAGCAGCAGGACTCCATGTTGCCGTCAGGTGAGCATCCATCGCCAACTTTGCTGTCTTATATCTCGGTAAGTACTGGTGCTAAGTTTTTTTTTGTCTTATTACACAGAAAATTGCCCTCTAATTTAAGATTTTTTTTTTTTTTTTTTTTTTTACAAAATACAGTGGACCCTCTGTTTTCGTCGATAATTCTTTCCAGAAGGCTGTTCGAGTGCCGTTACCGAACTAATTTGTTCCCATAAGGATGAATGTAAATTAGATTAGCCGTTTCAGACCCCCAAAAATACACTTACATAATTGTTCGAGTTGGGAGCTGTACGAAAACCGAGGGTCCACTGTACTATTCGGAGCACTGGGCGAGCGAACGTAGATCTACATTTGGACAATTAATAGGTTAAATAGCAATGCTCTTTTTACTGAATAAGGCAAGCAAAAATTTGTGTATGCAATAATTTTGCAAAGATCATTCTGAATCTAACGAAAAAAATACATGTATATTTCATTGTGTTTGTTTATTAATAAATTATTGTAAACTTATCTAAAATATATTTAGTTGGATTAGGCTAAATTAAATTGCTCTTGTTATAATAAGGTTAGGTAAGTTTTCTAAATTTTTTTTTTGGTATAAAATTACAAATTTTTACATTAACATAAATGAAAAAATATATCTTTAAACATATAAGAGAAAATTTTAGAAAGGACTTAATTTTAAATGAGTTCTTGCTAATTGACCAGTTTTACCTATTCGGCACGACACACACATATACAGTGGACCCCTGGTTATCGGCCATAATTCATTCCAGAATGCTGTTCGAGTGCCATTACCGAACAAATTTGTTCCCATAAGGAATAATGTAAATTAGATTAGTCCGTTTAGACCCCAAAAAATATACTTACAAAAGCACTTACAAAAATACACTTACATAATTGTTCGAGTTGGGAGCAGTACGAAATCCGGGGGTCCACTGTACATACAATACATGCGTGCACCCCAGAAGTAGACTGTAGGTAGGGAAGGTGTTGCTAAAATCCATATATAGCAGCAATGTTTCTCTGGTGCTAGTGAGTGTGTAATGAGTGAAGGTGAGAACAGGTTTTTTTTTTTTTTATCTCTGCCCTCTTCCATCAAGTAAGGGTAACCCCAATAAAAGAAAGAGGAAATGCATCCACCACCATTCATTGACTCACTCTGGTTGACCAGGTAAGCACCAGACAAACCTAACCCATGGCCGGGCTCCAGGCCATCAAACCGCAACATCCTCACCTGTGTTAGAGTGCATGCACTCTACTTACCAGGACTCAAGTCCAACTAACTGGTTTCTTATTATTCCCATTCTGATAAGAATGAACAAAGGATTCTATTAATTGTGTTTGAATTAACAAGCACCTCATTAACTTTTTTTACTGTCCAGAATCCTGAAATTAATATTGCTCTCAGTATCCACTTTAAAAAAAAATAAATGGTAGAGAATATTTTTCTGAAGGTAATGACACCAAAAATATGAAATTTGATGGAAAACTTAGGGAATTATGCAGGTGCTAAGTTAGCAGTCTTGGCGCTATGTACATACACATCAGCAATTTTTGCACACTTTGAGTCCTATTTTTAAGCCAATTTTATTATTCGTTTCAAGCAAATTCTTTACTGTTTCGCTAATATGCCTGAGTACAAGAAACAACCTGTTCAGTGCTGACGGCCCCGTTCAGGGCAGGAGAAATATCAGAGCTGGAACAAATTCAGAGATCGTTTACGGCTCACATTGAGCCATTGAAACATCTAAATTATTGGGAACGCCTTCAAGTCTTCAACATGTACTCATTGGAGCGGAGGAGAGAGAGATACATGATAATATATACAGTAGAACGTCATTTAGCAAGATAGTTACGTTCCTGAAAAAGTCGTGTTAGATAATTTCATCTTAAATAATTAACAGAACTTATGGGAAAAATAGGGTTACGTTTCTGAGAGTCCCCAAAAAGCCAAACAAGTTTTTTTAGACCAACAGATCTTGCAAAAATTGAAGGCGAATATGTAATTTTAGTTCATTGTCATGATATATTACTGCTTAAGACTACAAATGCAATAGAAATTATAGTATTTCTTACCTTAAATTGTGGGTAATGATGTTTGTGGATGGTAGTGAAGAGTGGATATGGATGGTGTGGCCCTACTGAGCTGAGGTGGATATGTAATTGTAGTGCATTGTCGTGATCTATTACTGCTTAAGACTACAAATGCAATAGAAATAATAGTATTTCTTACCTTAAATTGTGGGTAATGATGTTTGTGGATGGTGGTGAAGAGTGGATATGGATGGTGTGGCCCTACTGGGCTGAGGTGGATGCTTGTTGGTTGTCAGTAGAAGTGGATGGTAGAGGTTCTGGTGCTGAAGTCGATGGTTGTATTGCAGTGTGCATAAATTCTGTAATGGATCTCTGGGCTTTTTTATTCTGCATTACATTATACAGCTGACTGTAAGGCATCATCAGCTGGTCTAGACCCCGTTTCAAAGCCCTGCTTCTAGCTTTGTCAGGGTCCTCTTCAGTGAAAAAGTCTGCAACTTTACCAATAATATGGAACTGCTCACGTAACTGCTGCAATGTTAACTCTTTTTCTTCAGGTTCTTCTTCATCTTCTTCTGTTATCTCCCTCCCTTGCATCTGTGCATCGAACTCTGCCAACATTTCCTCTGGACTTCTGTCTTCATCAGCATCTTCTAAGAGTTCATTCACATCATCTTCATTCATATCTTCAAAACCATCACCTGGTAATCTCCTTGCCAGCTGAACAATTTCCTGAACCTGACTCTCAAGCAAGGGAAAACCAGAGAAAGAATTAACTACAGAAGGCCATAACTTTCCCCAGCCTGCATTTAATATTGATTGGGGCACTTCATTCCATGCACTTCTAGCATAGCTGATGGTATCTGCAATGTTAAATTTACTCCAGAAGCTTGGTACTGCCAGGTTGGAGTCAGAGTCCATTGATGCAACTAGTTTTTATAATTTTTTTGTGTAGTTACACTTGAATGTCTGAATAACTCCCGGTCCAGTGGTTGTATCAGAGATGTTGTATTTGGAGGTAAAAATACAACTTTTATATGTGGGGTCACATCCAGCAAAGCTTGTGGATGAGTACGGGAATTATCAAGAATGAAGAGAGCCTTGAATGCAAGGTTCTTGCTGTGCAGGTAAAACTTGACTTCAGGAATAAAGTGATGCTTAAACCAGTCAATAAATATTTCCTCTGTCATCCATGCTGACTGGTTTGACTTCCAAATTACTGGTAAGGTGTTTTTATCCACACCTCTCAAAGCACGAGAGTCTTAGAGCGGTAAATAACCATGGGCTTACACTTGAAATCACCTGATGCATTACCGCAAAGGAGCAAGGTGAAGCGATCCTTCGCTGCCTTGAAGCCCGGGGCACTTTTCTCTTGCTGACTGATAAAAGTTCGTGTTGGCATTTTCTTCCAGAAAACACCTGTCTCGTCAGCATTAAAAACTTGCTGTGGCTCATAGCCTCCCTCAGAAATAAGTTCCTGAAATTCAGCAGGGAAATTACTTGCTGCTGTATGATCAGCTGAAGCACTTTCACCAGAAAACTTAATATTATGTAACTTATTATGCAACTTAAGTTCTTGAACCAGCCTGTAGTAAACATACACTCGTTTTCAGGCCTTCCTTCCTTATCACACACTGCTTTAAACAACTGTAAGGCCTTTTCCCTAATTAAGAGAAAACTAAGTGGTGCACCTTTCTTTGTTTTCTGTTCGATCCACTCAAGCAACAAGTTTTCAGTTTTATTTACTTGTTGGGACCTACGTGTCATTCTTTTCATGAGGTCACATTTTGGGTTATTCATTACACAAGCTCGTATATTTGCCTCATTCTTCCTAATCATACGAACTGACGCTTCATTTCATTAAGGCCATAGGCCCTCAGTATATCCCGCACACGTGAGCCACTCTTAAGCTTATCTAATATCTCGATTTTCTTTGAAATTCCTAGACTTGAACGCTTAAACTTTTTCTTGTCACTTGCTGGAACACTTGTATGCTTACTGGGTGCCATGATTACTTGGTATATTTATCAAAATGCAATGAAAATGAGGAAATGAATGTAAATAAACACAGCGAGCTTCCCGATACTTATCGTCCTGCACGTGTACGAACCAAACTGAACGCTGGGAGGGATGCGTGGGTGGGTGAGGGTGGCGGGGGATGGCACAAGGACTCCCCCACTGACTCAATGGTTTAACCCACCGGGGTTAAACCCAGAGGGGTGTGTATATATATGCTTGTACATGAATGTGTAGTGTGACCTAAGTGTAAGTAGAAGTAACAAGACATACCTGAAATCTTGCATGTTTATGAGACAGAAAAAAGACACCAGCAATCCTACCATCATGTAAAACAATTACAGGCTTTCGTTTTACACTCACTTGGCAGGACGGTAGTACCTCCCTGGGCGGTTGCTGTCTACCAACCTATTACCTATGGAACAAATTCGTTCGGTAACGGCACTAGAACAGCATTCTGGAACGAATTATGTTCGATTTCTGGGGGTCCACTGTATTTTCCATCGTGAAACAAATCAAAATCATATTTATTTCTGTAATATATGTAGTATATCTTACATTCTATCAAATGAGACCAAAAAAACGATAATACAACCATAACAGCCATACGAAAATACACAGCAAATTCACAGTTTTACACCAAAAACAAGGTCTCGTTTTTTTCTCATTATGCACTGCATGCTATAGGATTCTTTTATATTGTGCACATTTACCACACAGACCTGTTCTCTCATATGTAGGCCCTAATTTACCAGTCACAGCTTATGTGAATGAGCTGAGCTCATGGCGACCGACAGTGGCTTCAAAGCCACTTTATCTTTTATGGGCAATATACGGTGTATGTGCTGTATGTGCTTTACACAATGAGAAGCATTACGTACTTTTATTCATTGGAACCATGGCTAGGGTTAAAAGTGAGCCTTCATCTACATGTTCCCAACAAGTTCTATAGAGGCGAAATGAAAAATAAATGCATTAAAAACAAAGCAGGTAACAAATCGAGCATACCGCTATTCATATATAAAAAAGCTGTCATGTGCTGTCTCCAATCACTGCAACGTTATAACAAATGGAGAAAAAGAAATTGGAATAACTTATGCAGCAAGTAGTGCCATCAAACAGTAGCTGCAGGTTGGTTTGAAATTAGGCTAGCCAAAATTCGTGCCAGGTTACTGATGGAACTGGATTACTAATTGGCGGATTAGTGATGGCTGAACTGTAATTGAAAACTGCTGCATTGGCGAAACACCGTAAAGTGAAGCACTGTAAAATGGTGCCCACCTGTATTAAATTGATTCAGATGTACATTATTTGTTGTATTTATTTCTAGGATATTACATTGTATATTTAGTTTCAGATTTTGGGTCTAGTGCTGAGGAGCCTGAGCCACACCATCACCATGAGCCACGTAAGTTGATATACACTTGATGTTGCCCTTCATGGCTGCTGCCTTTATGCTCTTTGCTCTTGAAGGCTTCTTGATCCAAGGAATTGGAGCTACCTTTCTCTTTCTTTTGATGATCATTCCTCATTAACTCCATTCCCCTTACCTATATGTAGTTGTATAGTTGTAGGGGTTAAGTCTTAGTTCCTGGTTATACCTTTCAACTTGCCAGATTCATTCCCTTATAATAAGACTTGTGGGTCCTGTTGTACTTTTTCTTAACCCTTTATCCCTTTCAGGGTCCAGACCCTCGATCACAAACTTGTTCACAGGGTCCTAGAATATTCAACAAAAAAATGTTGTTATTTTTTCTTATGAAATGGTAGAGAATCTTTTTTTGAAGGTAATAAAGCACAAAGTATGAAATTTGATGGAAAATTGACGAAATTACACTATTTCGAATTTTGCTGCATCAGCAATATTTACGCATCGGCGATTTTGCCCCTTTGACTCCTATTTTAGGCTAATTACAAATCATTGCTAAATACAAGGTTGCATTTGCACTGCAGTGCCACTGCACAGACAACCAAATTCATACTGGTGTGGGGCTTGGTAAGCACTGTCTAAGCAAATTCTGCCACAGGCATAAGGAAACATAGCCAGAAGACATACAGTGGACCCCCGGAAAACGTAATTAATCCATTCCAGAGGGTTTAATGTAAACTGAAAATAATGTAATCCAAATCTATTTTCCCCATAAGAAATAATGGAAATTCAATTAATCCATTCCAGACACCCAAAAGTATTAAAATAAATATTTTTTACACATTAACTTACACAGTACATGTATATATAAATTACAACTAATACATACAACAGTGTATTAACTTCACACTTACCTTTATTGAAGAGTTGTTGATGTGTGGAAGATGGGAGGAGGGGGAAGGAAGGAGTAGTATGCTAATGTTTGGAAGGAGAGAATCCCCTTCCATTAACCCTTTACCAGGCCACGCATCAAATTTGAGACACTGCAACATTTGCAACCTATATTCTGATAATATAAGCAATTCTAAGACATATTTATTTGTGTTCATTTGTCAAGTTTATTTATTTTAGTCGCCTCTTAAATACCCTCTATGGCAGAATCAAATATGAGGCACAACTGGCCTGGTAAAGGGTTAACACTGCAGGTACCAAGTTCTTTTCTGGGGTTACTGGCCTTTTTCCTTTAATGCCACTAGGACCAGGTTGAGAGTCACTGGACCATTCTCTAACCAAAAATCTGTCCAGGGAGGTCTGTGTCTGGCATTTCTTTAAAACTTCCCTGAAATGGGACACCACATTGTCATTGTACATGTTGCCAGCATGGCCTGCAACAGCTTTGTTAGGGTGATATTCATCCATAAAGCCTTGCACATCAGTCCATTTGGCACAGATCTCCCTAATCCTTGAAGAAGGCACCTTCTTCCATCTCTGTTCCTCCTCCTCCTCTGAATCATTTTCCTGAACTGTGGTCTGTTGTTGCTGTTGAAGCTCTTGCAGATCTTCAGTGGTTATCTCTTCATTGTCCTCCACCACCAACTGTTCCACATCCTCTGTACTAACATCCAACCCCATGGACTTGCCCAGTGCCACAATGTCTTCCACAACAGGCTCAGGCTCAGGGACAGACTGGGACAGTATGGCCACAATTTTCTCCAGGCAGAGTTCAAAGTCCTGGTACTCACTCCCAAGCCTTACCTATAAGGTTTACACAAGCAGGATATTGAAATTATCCTTCCAAAACTCTTTTAGGGTCAAATTAATGCTTGTGGTCACTTCAAAGCACTTTTGAAATATTGCTTTGGTGTAGAGTTTTTTAAAGTTTGAAATGACCTGCTGGTCCATGGGCTGGAGGAGAGGAGTGGTATTAGGGGGCAAGAACTTCACTTTGATGAACTTAGCGATGAATTCGTTTAACGACGTGATCTCAGGAACTGAACTCCATCGTTAAGTGAGGAGAAGCTATATTTATATGCATTTATGAGTGAAAAAAAGGGTGATTCACTGTACTGCGATTTTTGCTTTATGGCAGTAGCCTGGAACCTAACCCGCTGTATAAGTGGTGCCCAACTGTGATACTGAGATGTATACAGTGGACCCCTGCGAATTCGCAGTTCCGAATTTGCAGTTTAAGTAATTCGCAGATTTTTCCTTAGAGCCTAACTAATAATTGTTTGCGAAAATCCCCGCAAATTCATGGATTTTTTGTGGCAATATATGATTTTTTATGCGTTTTAATGCTAAATATTAAGAAAAATATAATTTAATTACTTTCATCGTACTGCACAGCTAATTCGTCATCATCTTCAATTGGTCATTCATTATTGGTGAGTACAATAACTTTACTTTTACTAAATTGAATTATTACTGTATATATTTACCATACATATACCAAAGAAAACAGGGTTGCATGAATTACTGTATACCAAAGAAAACAGGCTTGCATTTATTACAGTATATATGGGGGTAACATTGGTATTTTACATTCTAGCACTGCGGAAGACATAGCAGTACAGTACTGTACAGTGGTCCCTCCATTTTCATGCTTAATCCATTCCAGAGGGATCGACTAAAACTGAAATCAACGAAAACTGAAGCCATTTTCCCCATAAGAAATAATGTAAATTCAATTAATCCGTTTCAGACACCCAGGAGTATTAACAAAAAATATTTTTTTAGAGATTAAATATAGATTTACATACAGAAAAGAATAACAAATAAATATAAAGCACTAATAACATGTATAAATGAACATTTAACATCACACTTACTTTTATTGGCGACTCTTGTTGGTGTATGGAAGATGGAGAGGAGAGAGGGAGGCGAGTTTATTGTTGGGAGGCAGGACAAAATGCTTCAATTTGACACTAATATCAGCTCTACGGCTTATATATCTATCACAGTTCATCTAATATGACATAATAAACAATATAAATAACATAAAAACGTGATATACACTCTAGAATTAATAAAATATGTGTCTCATTATGAATGTGGTGGCGGGCATACTCGGTCCAGCTATGAAAACATCTTCCTATTCTTTCCTCCTTCAGACGCATTAATATAAGAGAACACGGAGTTTGTAATGCTAACTGCATTAGATCACTTATTTCCAGTCGCTTCAAGGTGAACAGGAATCATTCCTGTCCAGGCTGGCTGGTAACAACAATAGCAGCAGCAACAACAACAACAACAACTGGTTTGTTGACAAAACTACCGAAACTTCTACACTCTCATTCTCTCTCGTTTATTCATTTAATCTTGTTTACTCACCTCTCACTCTACATTAAGACTGCCTCTTACCACCACTGCCTTTCATCACCACTGCCTCTACCAACAAACAAGTACCACTGCCTCTCATCACCACTGCCTCTCACCACCATTGCCTCTCATCACCACTGCCTCTCACCACCATTGCCTCTCATCACCACTGCCTCTCATCACCACTGCCTCTCACCACCTCTGCCTCTCATCACCTCTGCCTCTCATCACCACTGCCTCTCACCACCACTGCCTCCCATCACCACTGCCTCTCATCACCACTGCCTCTCACCACCTCTGCCTCTCATCACCACTGCCTCTCACCACCACTGCCTCTCATCACCACTGCCTCTCACCACTTTGCTACGATTTCTTTCTTTAATTCTATGGTGTTCCTCACTTTCTTTACCAAAGGACTGACACTAGGAGCTATCTTTGGGCCCGTGGTGGCTTATTTAGCAGTCACACACAATAATCAAGGGCCAAAAACAATGGATTGTTAAGAAATGTTTTGTATGAACTCGCAGGATAATGTTCACTCAACCAGAAACAATGCTACACTGCCTGAGAATGTGCGTGGGAGGCGGGCTTGCAGGCTTTGTATGTGCGCTGGGCACTGGACAGGGTTCCGGACCAAGCACAAAAATGGAGGGAATCACACGAAAACAGAGGTCAATTTTCCCTGAAAAAACTGCACGAAAACTGAAATACATGAAAACAGAGATACACGAAAACGGAGGGATGACTGTACGTATATGGATTTATCATTACATTTTTTTTTTTTTTAAGGATGATGTTTGAAGCTGAGTTTGAAATCAAATTTGTTTTGGGGGCATATTTAGGTTTTAAATTATAAAAGTAGGCATTTTTTTAACTGCATCCAGAATTCGTGGTTTTTCAAATACACCGGTGGTCTTGGAATATATCCCCCGCGAATTTGGGGGGACTACTGTATATACATGTTCCTCACCTATGCTAGTATTTCGTAGGATGACCCTTTCTTTTGATACACTCCTTAATTCTCCTAGGCACTAATAAGTCTAATTACAGAGGATAGAAAAGTCAATAACCTCAAACAACTGCTTAATTTAACCCTTTCAGGGTCCAGAGGCCAAATCTCAAGAGTGACAGCCAGGGTCCATATATACATCTTACAAGCCATGTTTCCTATGTATTAATACGCATAAATTCTAGCAGCCTCAAATCAAGTAGGAGAAAGCTGGTAGGCCCACATGTGAGAGAATGGGTCTCCATGGTCAGTATGCACAGTATAAAAAAAAAATTGGGGAGCCAGTGGTGCATTGTGGGAATGCCATTTCAGTAGTCCATGTTCAGCATGCCTAGTTGTAAGAAATATCTGACTTCCCAGTGAATCTGAGACTCTTCTCTTCCCCAGTGATAGCTCTAACACAGATGGAAGTGTGTCTGAAGATGAATTTCATGGTTTTGAGGAGTTTGTGACCGAAAGCAATGCCCAGGATACCAGAAGGAAGGAAGAGATGAGTGGAAGGAAAGAAGAGATGAGAGGAAGGAAGGAAGGAAAGAAGTAAGGAAGGAGGAAAAGAAGGAAGGAAGGAAGGAATTAAGAAAGAAAGGAAGAGATGAGAGGAAGGAAAGAAGAAGTAAGAAAGAAAGGAAGGAATGAAGGAAGAAAGAAAGAAAGGAAGGAAAGAAGGTAGGTAGGAAAGAAGCTAGGATGGTGGGAAGGCAGCCTGGTACCCCATGGGTGTTGACAGGCAGTGAGGGTGGTGAGTGATGGTATAATATATCATTTTGACAGCAGCCCCACCCTGACTCAGCATATTTAGATGTCCCCCCCCCCCACACACACACACCAAGCTTCCAGATGCTAATAGCAGTTGTAGGAAAGTGTCCAGTCATTATATATGTGTATATATATTATAGAACAATAGTAATAAAAAAAAATTTGTATTGTTGGTTTGTGTAAACAAGTTTTGTAAATATAATATAATGATAATGTTTGTGCGGTTATTGTGTTGCATACAATGAGTGTATATACAGTAGGGCCCCGCTTTTTGGTGTTTCGCCTTATGGCGTTCCGTTCATACGGCGAGTTCAAATTATGTAATAATCACTCTTGGGCACATTAAATGTTCTATTTTACGTCAATATAGACATTTTCATTAATCCATCTATGATATTTTCTTCAAAATTATATAAGAAACACATTACAAAGCATATAAACATGCTGTTTATATGCTATGTGGTTGCCGGGCGGAGGGAAAATATTACGTCACTCCCCTACATAACGCTTTTGTGTATAATTCTCGGCATGAATTATTCATTACTTCTCCCTTTACGATGGCATCTAAAGGTAGTTGATAGAAACGATTAAACTCGGTGAACATGGAATGTCAATGGTAATAATATGGCTCTGGGCCACATGTAGGTAGGTGTAGGTATGTAGCCCAGGCGGACTACATACCTACATTATTATTATAACTTATAATTATACTTATGTGTACCTGTACCTAAGTAAACTTACACACGTTAATATAGACATATTGCTTAATCCATCTAAATACACCCCACAGTAAAATAAATTAACATGAATATGAGATGTGGTAGCCAGGTGACTTGTAGTCCAACATCAGAGAAAATGTGCACACTATAATATTACTGGGGGTAACTAGAAAATTACTCCTTTCGTATGTCTTCACTTGTACACAATGTAAAGTGACGAAAACCAGACGCGTTCGCCTGGTTTGTTTACATTGACGTGTGGGTGGGGAGGGCTGCCTTGGCTGGCTATCCACACTTCCCAAACCTGACTTCCTACAAATAAAACTCACCTCTCACCCTACATTAACACTACAAATATTTTAAGGTAAGTAATGAGTGTACTGTACATACACTGGACCCTCGTTATTCGAACATTCTTCATTCCAGAATGCTGTTCAAGTGCTGTTACCAAACGAATTTATTCCCATAAGGAATGATGTAAATTAGATTAGTCCATTTCAGACCCCCAAAAATACACTTATAAAAAAACAATAATAAACTTACATAAAAGGGCGAGTTTGGAGTGTTCGAATAGCGAGGGTCCACTGTATATGCATTTTATCGCTCTAGGGTGCTTAATGTCGTAGTAGGTGGGAATGGCCAGGCAGGATGCCATACCTCCCACACGACTTTCTACAAATAAATACTTTTCACCTCTCACCCTACATTAAGACTACAAATATTTTAAGGCAAGTAATGAGTGTACTGTAGCAAAACTCATTTTTTAGCTAAAATACTGTAATTATCAAACTTTTAAATAGAATTTCTACTGCAATTGAAATTTATTGGAAAAGTAAGCGAAATTTTATGATTTTTTTTTGAGGGCGCTTTAAGCATCGTAGTATAGTACAGTATGTGTGGGTGGGGTGGCCAGGAGGGCTACCATACCTACCACACCTGACTTCTTATAGTAAATAAGGTACGTAAATGCGTATTAGACTGGCCAGCTGGACGTGTATTGGACAAGTGTACTCTGGAATATAGGCAAAAATCGAACATTTCTGCTAATTTGAGCTCAATTTGAAGCTACTTGCAGTTCTGAAACCAATCAAAATCATCTTTATTTCTGTAATATAGCTTCCATTCTATCAAAGGAGACAAAGAAACCGAGAATACAACTGTAAAAACCATAAGAAAATACTACACTGCAAAGTCACTGTTTTAACCCTTTGAGTGTTGAGATCCCTGCTCACAAACTTGCTCATTGTGTCGAAGAGTTAAAAAAAAAAAAATCATATGACATGATAGTTTGAAATATGATGGAAAACTTTTGGAAATTATGCTCTCACGAAGTTAGCAGGCTTGGCTATATTTACGTATTGGCGATTTCTTCCATTTTGAGCTCTATTTTGGGCCAATTCCTTTGTTCCACTCGACTAAATTCATAGGTGTTCACTAGAACTCCTTTTATTCTATGAATTGAGTACAAGAAACTGCCCATTCATCTATTTCAGCTACATAAAAAAAGTGATTACAAATTACTAATTTGGCCAATTTCACACAAAAGTCAAGAAAGGCCAATTTCAAAATAGGGTCCAGAATAAACAATGCAGACATTCCTGGCACTAAAATAACATTTTCTCTGTTCATTAGTCACATCTCCAGGCCCCTCTAATATTACACTTGCTTTTCATTTTGAAATTTTATTCGCACAAAAAATAGATGATTTACTGTTATTCAGAGTACTGCATAATTGTATAAATAATATCAGCGCATTTGTGAATGCATATTAGACCCACCAGTTGATGTGTATTGGATGTGTGACATGATTTGTTTACCCTTGAACATCAAAAATCTAACATTTCTGCTAATTTGAACTCAATTTCAAGCTACTGTTATTTGGTAAACCATTCAAAATCACCTCTATTTCTGTAATATATCTTCCATTCTATCAAATAAAACCAAGAAAACGAGAATACAACTGTAAATACCATACGGAAATACACCGCAAAATCGGTTTTAAACCAAAAACACGGTCAGTTTTTTTTATCATTATGCGCTGCTTGCTACAGGATTTTTTTTTATACTGCTCACACTGACCATGCAGACCCATTCTCTCATATGTAGGCCTACCAGCTTTCTCCCACAGGAGTTGAAGCTGCTAGAATTTTGGCATAGTACAGTGGACCCTCGGTTATAGGCCGTAATCCGTTCCAGAAGCTCGGCCTAAGACCGAAATGGCCTATAACCAAAATAATATTTCCCATAAGAATTAATGTAAATACAGTGGACCTTCGGTTTTCATTTCACCTCCAAACTCGAACAATTATGTAAGTGTATTTTTGGGGGTCTGAAATGACTAATCTAATTTACATTTGTCCTTATGAGAACAAATTCGTTCGGTAACGGCACTCAAACAGCATTCTGGAAAGAATTTTCAACGAAAACCAAGGGTCCACTGTACAATTAATTCGTTCCAGACAAAAATACAGTGGACCCCCGAGTAACGTAAAAACTTCATTTCAGAAGCCTGCTCAAGTGCCATTACCAAACGAATTTACTCCCTTAAGGAATAATGTCACGTAGGTTAGTCTATTTCAGACCCCCAAAAATACACTTACAATATTATACTTACATAATTGTACGATTTCCGGGGTGTTCGTTACTCGGGGTCCACTGTATCAACAAAAAAAATATATTTTTTAAGATTAACTATAGTTTTACATTCACAAAACAATGAGAACTAAATAAAATGACTAAAGAAATGGATAAATGAACATTTAAATCACTATTACATACCTTTATTAAAGGCAGGAGGAGAGTATTGTTTGGAGACAGGACAAAATACTCATTCAACATGATGCTAATATCAACTCTATATGGCTTATTTATCTATCACAATTTATCTAATATGACATAATAAACAATATAAATAACACAGAAACCTCATATACACACTAGAATGAATAAAATGTCATTACGTATGTGGCTAGTGGTGGCGGTGGCAAGAGTTTGTTTGGAGACAGGACAAGATAGTTCTTCAATGACACTAATATCAACACTACGGCTTATTTATCTATCACAATTCATCTAATATGACATAATAAACAATATAAATAACATAGAAACATGACATATACTCTAGAATGAATAAAATATGTCTATGAATGTGAGAACTGGTGGTAGCGTGTTATTGTTGTTGGGTTTATAGGGGGCACTGACCATAAGCCGTATATATAGTGGTGGTGGGCAGCAGCAGAAGCCCTCACCAATATTGACATTGAAGCAATGTACGTAATTTATAAATAAGAAATATTAACACTTTATAAATAAGAAATATTTACACTTTATAAATAAGAAATACGTATTTACACTTACCTTGGAGCTGGCAGAGGGCGGTGTTGTTCTCAGTGCCCCTATATACCTCAAACAACAATGGAGGAGTTAAGATTCTTGTCATCATTTTTCTATCTCTTAATCGTTCAACTTACACTTGCTACACTGTTAATGCTACACTTTATCGCTGGCTGGCGCTATAGCCTTTATCGACTCCTGCTGCTTTAGTATCATACATATCATAGAATCACTAAAGAAGGCACATTCTCCCCTCTCAGCCCTTTACCAAAGGGCTGGCACTCTGAACATTCTTTGGCCCCATGGTGGGTTATTTCACAGTCACAAACAATAAACAAGCACCAAAATGAACGGATGAATGGATGAACATGCAGAGTATTCCTTACTCAACGAGAGAGAGATGCAGACTGAGTTTGATATGCGTGAGGAAGCGGCGTCGCCGGCGGGTTGACGTGTCCCATACGGCTGATGACCGAAAAAATGGCCGATCACTGGGAGCCGAAAAACCGGCCTATCGCCGAGTTGAACCGAGGGTCCACTGTATTACGGGACCGACACTGGCTTCAAAGCCGTAATATTACGGGACCGACACCAAAGGGATTAAACCAAAAACACGGTCGCACTTTTTTTCCCATTATGCTCTGCGTGCTGCAGGATTTTTTTTATAGTGTACATTTGCCATATAGACCATTCTCTCATATCTAGGCCCAAATTTACCACTCACCTCTTATCTAAGTGAGCTGAGCTCATGGCATAGTACAACAGAACCGACCCTGACTTCAAAGCCATGGTACAACAGGACCGACCTGACTTCAAAGCCATGGTACAACAGGACCGACCCTGACTTCAAAGCCATGGTACAACAGGACCGACCCTGACTTCAAAGCCATGGTACAACAGAACCGACCCTGACTTCAAAGCCATGGTACAACAGGACTGATACTGAAAGGGTTAAATCCAGTGAGTTTCCAGGTCGGTCAATAAATTATAGAAAAATCATAATTTAGCCAATTCTTTGTCTTTGTTAGTATGTGAAGGGTCACTGTTTTCTGTACAAAACTTGCCCTAGCACTTCTTGAATGTCAGGTAAATACAGGCAGGCCCCACTTTACAGCACTGTGCTTTACGGTATTTTACTAATACAGTGGTTTTCAGTTATTCCTATTTTTCATATATTCAGACTTTATTCACCACACACTATAAGCTAAGGATGAAAATATTTTAAAGTAATGTGTGTACTGTGTATGCATTTTTTTAATCCTTTCAGGGTTTCGGCTGTACTAGTACGGCTTACACGCCAGGGTTTTCGCCGTACTAGTACGCCTAAATTCTAGCGCCCTCAAATCAAGCGGAAACAGGCTGGTAGGCCTAGATGTGAGAGAATGGGTCTGTGCGGTCAGTGTGCACAGTATAAAAAAAAATCCTGCACCACACAGTGCATAATGAGGGAAAAAAAACTCTGACCGTGTTTTTGGTTTAAAACAGTGACTTTGCAGTCTATTTTTGTATGGTGTTTATGCTTGTATTTTCATTTTCTTGGTCTCATTTGATAGAATGGATGATATATTACAGAAATAGAGATAATTTTGATTGGTTTCACGATGACAAGTACCTTGAAACTGAGCGCAAAGTAACAAATTTTTTTTATTTTTGCCGATGTTCAAGAGTAAACAAATCACGCCGTGCGTCCAATACACATCAACTGGCGAGTCCAATATTCTTGCACAAGTGCGCTGATATTATTTATACCATTTTTACAATGATGCAGTTGTATACATAACAGTAAATCTTCTATTTTTTGTGAGAATAAAAATTCAAAATGGAAAGCAAAGGTAATGTAAGAGGGGCCTGGAGACGTGACTAATGAACAGATAAAATGTTATTTGAGTGCCAGGAATGTCTGTCTCATTTATTCTGGACCCTATTTTGAAATTGGCATCTTTTTAAATTTGTGTGAAATTGGCCAAATTGCCAATTTCTGACGACCATATTGGGTAGTTGAAATCAGTAAATTGGCAGTTTCTTATACTCGATTGATAGAACAAATGGAATTCTAGCAAAATAGCTATAATTTTAGTAGACTGAAATATTGGAATTTGCCGAAAATAGGGCTCAAAGTGGGCGAAATCGCCGCTGCATAAATATTATCGATACCGCTAACTTCGCGAGAGCATAATTCTGTTAGTTTTCCATCAAATTTCATAATTTTGGTGTCGTTATGATTGGAAAAAGATTCTCATTTCATAAGAATTTTTTTTTTTTTCCGAAAAATTTGCCACCCTGAGAACGAGTTTGGGAGAGGGCCTCGCGACTCTGAAAGGGTTAAGCCTAACTCTATTGTTCACTTAATATATGTTAGTGTAAACATGGTACGTATCAGGTTTCTATGTGCATTTGAAAGTGGGAAAAAAAAAAAAAAAAAAAAAGGCTGTGTTTCACTTTACAGCGATTTTTGCTTTACAGCAGTAGGCTGGAACCTAGCCTGCTGTATAAGCAGGGCCCTCCTGTAGTCTGCTAAAGGTGTACTTATGGGTGTGCATATTTATGATGCATACTGTATGTGCATTAGACAATACATCCAGATCTTGTATGCATTTTGTAATAGTTTATACCAAATTCATATACGTATTCATTAATTCTATCTTAGACATCTATACATATATATTAGTTATTAATTTTTATGATAAATTCTTTGCTAAAAAATGTATTTCAGTTATTTTTTGTGTATGAAGACTTGATTTGTCTAGCCAGACATTAGCAATATTTATGTATTTATTTGTGCATTAACAGGGATCCCGGAAGTAATGGCTGTGGTTGAGGCGCTGGTCTTGCAACTCATTGATATTGGACTTCCAACTTCACTCAGTAACATAATCCAAACTGTCAAACAGCTATTCCAGGCCCGTGGCACACGCAAACCCTTTTGCTGTAAATCAGAAGCTGAGAAGTGGTATAAAGATTTTCGTAGAGCTCACGTACACCGATTTCCTAATACTAATGAGGAAAGAACTTTGCGATTACCTACAGATCATGAAACACGACAGTGGCTCACAAAATTAAAAATAGACATGATCAAGTTCCATGGAGTGACTCCACGTAGAGTGTTTTATATGCAGGAGCTTAATTTCTTCCTGGACAAACAAACTAGAGAAATTAAATATCACAGAATGTTTCCTGGAAAAGTTAATTGCTCCAATGAAAAGGACACAGTGACAGTGTTGTTCATATTGTGTGCAAATGGCCAGATTGGACCTGGAATGATAATCTTTCCTAGGATGGTAATACCAGAAAAATTGTTGACATCTCTTAGAAATACTGAAGGAGGAAAGGAATGGGTATTAGGCTCATCAATGAATGGGTGGCTCTATAGTGATTGTATATCTGAATTTCTAAGTGATGTGTTTGTACCTTGGCTCAACAAGAGGCATGTCCACTTTCCCGTGGCGCTCTTCACAAGTGAATACGTGTCTAACATCCCATTATCAAGGATGAGTGAGAGCTTCATGGCTCAGGGAATACAGCTGATCCCTGTTCCCAGAATGATGTCCCCGATATTAAGTCCTGGCGAGTGGATTGTGGCAGACTATTTCCGTACCAGTTGGGGAAGAGCTTTGAGTGAGTGGAGCATAAGAAACAATTCTAAACCTCTTTTAGAGGAGAACTTTGCTCCATTCATAATTGGTTGTCTCACTGCTCAGTCAACACCTGCAAAGATTCATAGTAAATTTAGAAAGTTAGGGATTTATCCATTTGACCCGCAAGCAATGTTTCAGTGCCTGCGAAGCCAAAGTCACCACCATTAAAGTACTGCATATAAATAGATTATGAAGTAATGCAATTTATAATATATATAGACATACAAATACTGTCCTTTACAAATCTCAGATGACTCTGAGGAATTTAAGGAAACCATGCTCAAGGATATTCCTTGTTTAATGTTCATGAACAAGACATA
>WNWK01012578.1:57500-58983 GCA_009830355.1 Cherax destructor
TTGGGGACCATCGTAAACCGGGGTCCACTGTTTTTATATATATACACAGCTTTATGATTGTTTAATCTGTACAACCTCAACATGTGTACTTCTAGTGGCCCGTAACACATTAAAAACGGGTTCATTCCATGTATTGCCCAACATATCTGGTGCAACTTTTCTTTTGCCATCATTTATTTTATAATGTAGTCTTTCTAGGATAGTATCTAATATCTAGGAAACAAATCCTTCATAACCTATCAGAAGGACTAGCATGATGTCAGTGTGGGGGAAGGGTATTACATTTGCCAGGAAACTTCATTACAACAATTACACATGTATGTAGAGAACTGCATTTTCATTTTTCACCATATTGTAATTTTTAAAATAGTGTCACAAGGTTCTTTTTTCCTATGTATGTGAGGCTTTAATGTGGGGGAAGCAATCTACAAGATTATGTACTTCATCATAGCAAAATCTTTACAGGACATATTTTGAATAACTGTTTTAAACTACATTAGATTTTTCTTTTGGAAGGTACAGTATTGCTGTAATCATTTTAATTTTGATATATATTTTACAGGAAAATTGGTTTCATAAAATAGTATTTATATAACATTCTAGGTGCATTATATTTGTAACTGAACATAAAATTATAATCATGGGGGGCGCTAAACCCATAGGATTATACAGCATCTGTGGAGGGGGGGTAGGATGGAAGGCATTCAGGCACATCCGTAAAATTATCTTTAGTAAGCCCATAGAAAACAAATTAATTTTTATTAAATACTGTATTGGAATGTGCATATTTCAATTACATCTCTAAAGGGAGGTTCCTTGATACTGATCTCTTCATTCAAGGAAGCGGACATGTCCTTTCCTTGGGCAGACTTGATTGTCTCCCATTCACCAGGCCCTGTATTTTACCCCTAAAGGTTTAGCACTCCATGTTTGTAATTATTTAACATGGGAAATGGAAGGCAGTCAGATTTGATCTAAGGAAAGTGAGGGGTAACTCCAAGCCATTGAATCAAGGTCCCTCCATTAACCATTTGCAAGAGTAATTTACTTGCACTTTACTTCATTGACAAACATCTTTATAAGTACAGGTACAAAAAATAGTGCATGTATTCAATGGTTAATTTAGTCATAAGTGCCAATTTCCTTAAAAAATTTGTCTAGATATTTCCCTTGAAGGTGCAAATTGCAGGTACTGCTGAAGTCTGAACCATTACCGATTCTTGATGCTACATGACTTATGGCCTTTTAGCATTTTTATTTTAATACCTTTGATCATTATTATAATGGAGCAATAAACCTATAGGATTATACAGTGCATGTGGGGGGGAATGGAAGGTATTCAGGGAACCAGAGCACAGATCCAATTCCCTAGATCAAGAGCCCCTCACCAGCGTCAAGGAACCTCCCTTCAAGGGTATGACCCTCTCGGGTTTAGTACTTAATTTGATATTACAGTTGAACTGCCTAGCCTGAGCTTGTACAT
>WNWK01012579.1:0-58973 GCA_009830355.1 Cherax destructor
GCTGTTGTATAGCCACATCAGGAGGAAAACAACAGTCAAGGACCAGGTAATCAGGCTGAAAGGAAGGTGGGAGTTCACAATAACGACCAAGAGGTATGTGAGGAGCTCAACATGATATTTAAAGAAGTATTTACACAGGAGACAGGTAGGACTCCAGGAATTCAGAATAGGGAGGTATACCAACAAGTGCTGGATGAAATACACACAACCGAGGAGGAGGTGAAGAAGCTGTTATGTGAACTCGATACCTCAAAAGCGGTGGGACCGGACAACATTTCTCCGTGGGTCCTTAGAGAGGGAGCAGAGATGTTGTGTGTGCCACTAACACAAATCTTCAACACATCCATTGAAACTGGGCAACTACCTGAGGCGTGGAAGATGGCAAATGTAGTCCCAATTTTTAAGAAAGGAGACAGACACGAGGCATTAAACTACAGACCTGTGTCACTGACGTGTATAGTATGCAAAGTCATGGAGAAAATCATCAGGAGGAGAGTGGTGGAGCACCTAGAAAGACACAAGCTTATAAACGACAACCAGCACGGTTTCAGGGAAGGAAAATCCTGTGTCACAAACCTACTGGAGTTTTATGACAAGGTAACAGAAGTAAGACACGAGAGAGAGGGTGGATAGACTGCATTTTTGGACTGCAAGAAGGCGTTCGACACAGTTCCTCACAAGAGGTTAATGCAAAAGCTAGAGGATCAGGCACACGTAACAGGAAAAGCACTGCAATGGATCAGAGAATATCTGACAGGGAGGCAACAAAGAGTCATGGTACGTGACGAGATGTCAGAGTGGGCACCTGTGACGAGTGGAGTTCCACAAGGGTCAGTCCTAGGACCTGTACTGTTTTTGGTATATGTGAATGACATAACGGAAGGGATAGACTCAGAAGTGTCCCTGTTTGCAGATGATGTGAAGTTAATGAGAAGAATCAAATCAGTCGAGGATCAGGCAGGACTACAAAGAGACCTGGACAGGCTGCAAGCCTGGTCCAGTAACTGGCTCCTTGATTTTAACCCTGCCAAATGTAAAGTCATGAATATCGGGAAGGGCAAAGAAGACCGCAGACAGAGTATAGTCTAGGTGGCCAAAGACTGCAAACCTCACTCAAAGAAAAAGATCTTGGGGTGAGTATAATACCGAGCACATCTCCTGAGGCACACATCAATCAGATAACTGCTGCAGCATACGGGCGGCTGGCAAACCTAAGAATAGCGTTCCAATACCTCACTAAGGAATCATTCAAGACTCTGTATACCATATACCTCAGGCCCATACTGGAGTATGCAGCACCAGTTTGGAACCCACACCTGGTCAAGCACGTCAAGAAATTAGAGAAAGTGCAAAGGTTTGCAACAAGACTAGTCCCAGAGCTAAGGGGATTGTCCTACGAAGAAAGGTTAAGGGAAATCGGCCTGACGACACTAGAGGACAGGAGGGTTAGGGGAGACATGATAACGACATATAAAATACTGCGAGGAATAGATAAGGTGGACAGAGACAAGATGTTCCAGAGAGGGGACACTGAAACAAGGGGTCATAATTGGAAGTTGAAGACTCCTATGAGTCAAAGGGATGTTAGGAAGTATTTCTTCAGTCATAGAGTTGTCAGGAAGTGGAATAGCTTAGAAAGCGACATAGTGGAGGCAGGAACCATACATAGTTTTAAGACTAGGTTTGATAAAGCTCATGGAGCAGGGAGAGAGAGGACCTAGTAGCAATCAGTGAAGAGGCGGGGCCAGGAGCTATGACTCGACCCCTGCAACCACAAATAGGTGAGTACAAATAGGTGAGTACACACACAGTTGTCAGGAAGTGGAATAGTCTGGCAAGTGATGTAGTGGAGGCAGGAACCATACATAGTTTTAAGACGAGGTATGATAAAGCTCATGGAGCAGGGATAGAGAGGACCTAGTAGCGATCAGTGAAGAGGCAGGGCCAGGAGCTGAGTCTCGACTCCTGCAACCATAAATAGGTGAGTACACACACATACACATCTAGAAATTAGAGAAAGTGCAAAAGTTTGCAACAAGACTAGTCCTGGAGTTAAGGGGTATGTCCTACGAGAGGTTAAGGGAGCTCAACCTGACAACACTGGAGGACAAGAGGGATAGGGAGGACATGATAATGACTTATAAAATACTGAGAGGAATTGACAAGATGCACATGAACAAAATGTTTCAGAGATGGGGCAGGGCAAAGTTACTCGTCATGGAGGATTTCAACCACAAGGATTTGACTGGGAAAATCTGAAACCACATGGGGGGGGGCCAAACACGTGGATGACTAAGATGTTGGAGGCAGTGATGGAAAACTTCATGTACTAACATGTTAGGGGGACAGCCAGAGATGGAGAGAGGAGAGGATGAACCAATAATACCTTGTATTCACCTTGAACAGTTCATTATTATTATAATCAAGGGGGAGCGCTAAACCCGTAGGATTATTCAGCGTCTGTGGGGGGATGAGGAAGATATTCAGGCTTAATTCAGGAAACTAGAGCACAGATCCAATTCCCTAGATCGAAAGCCCATCACCAACGTCAAGGAACCTTCCTTGAGGGGCTTGAACAGTTCAGACATAGGGGATATTAAACATGAATCACATGATCACTAGCGGCCCCTTGGTGCTAGTGATCATGTGGTTCTGAGTTTTGCTCACATCTGAGCTCTGGCCATGGGAAAATGCGAGCTTACACTTGTGCAAGACAAGATGAAAGTTAAGACACATGTGCAACCTCTGGGTATCTTTATTGTAGACGTTTCGCCATCCAGTGGCTTTATCAATACAGATTCTAGGACATAACTTGAAGACAGTAGAACTATATACAAAATATGAGGTAATCAGTCCCTCAGCCTTTTAGTTGGTGTGAAGAGCACCTTAATTGTGGAGATTCTGGAGCACAGACAAGGAGGCTGGCACTTACATAGGCGTCAGACACTGCAACATCATGGAATCTTGGTTCAGAGGACATCTACATGACCTCCTTCACAGCTACTACAACTACAAGTAACCCATCCCCTTGGGGAATCCCGCCTACCAGTGACTATTCAATCGTCTGCTACCGATTATTGTCACACCCTGCGTCATTATGTACTGGAGTGCAATAAAATTAATGAATTCAGAGACAACTCACTCAGAAATGTTCAAGATATGTCAAAGTATTTTATCCAGTGGTATATTACAGACCATTCTGGAAAAATACCCTGACTTTGCTCCCTGTAAATAAAGCATTACCACACATACATTTATGATTGCAACCATGTATAAAAGTAAGTAAATTTACTTACATGATTCATTACATTTGAAACTTGTGAGTTCATTACCTTTGTACCTTGTTCAGCTATCAAAACTTTGGGGCCCAGTCTCTGGACCCATTATATGCCGCAGTCAGAATGATAACAAATTCCCACTCTAGACAGCATACTCCACCAATATTCAAAAGTCTCAAACTACTCACCGTAAAGAACATTCATACTTACTCTTGTGCCTACTACATATATAAAACTTTACACTCTAATATAAACCCTCTGCTCAAAACTCTCCTCACCAACTTTAATAGGACCCATGACCACAACACAAGACACAGATCACTTTTTGATATACCCCGTGTTCATATCAACCTATGTAAAAATTCTATGCACATAAAGGGCCCCAGAATCTGGAATTCATTACCAGTAAATATTAAGATAATCTTGTCTGAAAATCAATTTAAGACAACTCAAAAACCACCTACTCACCCAAAACTAAATGATCATACTATAAACTACTTTGAAAAATGCTCATTGTTACTTTCCTATACGATAATCACAATTTTTAATAATATGTTACTATTATGTTACCCCCTACTCATATTATAAGTTAATGTCAAAAATGCTCAATGTTATTTTCCTTAAGATAATCTCAATTCCATATTATCATTCAAGAATCTTAACACCTGTAACAATCTAATATCTAATATCATTATATAATAATTTAAACAGTAAAATTTCATCATATTGTAATTTTGAAAATAATTTTTAACTAGAATAAACACAATAAATTTCTCTAATATTAAGTACATAGTTTTTAAGGACTAGAATAAGCTGCCCCTAATGCCATGGCATGTCAGTGGCTCTCCTTGCACCCAATTTACATTGTAACTACCGATACCCATGTAATCTGCAATGAAATAAAATTTGTTTGTTTGTTTGTTATAATCTGTAAATACCTTTGTAACTTGTCATGATTGTGACCAAATCTACCTGAGTTCATTACCTTTGTAACTTGCTCAGCTATCAAAACTTTGAGGCCCAGTCCCTGGACCCATTATGTAAATCTGTAATCTTTTGACTACCGCCCACAGGATGGGTATGGGGTGCATAATAAAGATATTAAACTAACTAACTGCTACCCGTCCCTATCTACATGACGGCTATATAAGCGCCAGCGAACCTACAAGAAGAAGTCTGTGCTCCAGAATCTCCACAGCTAAGGTGCTTGTTGCGTACCCTGACCGGGATAAAAGGAGAGGTGGTTGACTGACCACTTGGGTGCTGCTAATCGGTTGTTACCGGCTGCAGTACCCAGTGTGATGTCATCACACTCAATGTTGGAGCTGATGAACCGGCCTCAATCAGTGTTCACCACGGCTTCACTAAGTCCACAGTTCAACGGCCTCAGAGTTACCTGACGGCCTCACTAAGTTACATCAGCTTAACTGGTTTCCTGCTGGCTTGGTTTACATCGACGGGATGTATCTGCTGGCCAGTATGGCCTTATCCCACGACAGTGTCACTGAGAGAAATGTTAGTGTCCGACATGGAGAGAAAAGTTGTCGTGTGACACAGAAGAGAAGGAGTGTTATAATAATAATAATAATAATAATAGTAGTAGGTTGGTAGACAGCAACCACCCAGGGAGGTACTACCGTCCTGCCAAGTGAGTGTAAAACGAAAGCCTGTATTTGTTTTACATGATGGTAGGATTGCTGGTGTCTTTTTTCTGTCTCATAAACATGTAAGATTTCAGGTACGTCTTGCTACTTCTACTTACACTTAGGTCACGCTACACATACATGTACACGTTTATGTACATACACACTCATCTGAGTTTTCTTTGATTTTATCTTAATAGTTCTTGTTCTTATTACTTTTCCTTTCATATCCATGGGGAAGTGGAATAATAATCTTTCCTCTGTAAGCCATGCGTGTTGTAAAAGTCGACTAAAATGCCGGGAACAATGGGCTAGTAACCCCTTTTCCTGTATAGATTTACTAAAAAGAAAAATAAGAAAACCTTCAAAGTGGGATGTTTGAATGTGCATGGATGTTGTGCGAATGATAAGAAAGAGATGATTGTAGATGTTATGAATGAAAAGAAGCTGGATGTCCTGGCTTTAAGTGAGACAAAGCTGAAGGGGGTAGGAGAGTTTCAGTGGGGAGAAATAAATGGGATTAGGTCAGGGGTTTCAAATAGTTAGAGCTAAAGAAGGAGTGGCAATAATGTTGAATAATCAGTTATGGCAGGTAAAGAGGGAATATAAATGTATAAATTCAAGGATTATGTGGACTAAAATAAAGGTTGGATGTGAAAAGTGAGTTATAGTAAGTGTTTATGCACCTGGAGAAGAGAGAAGTTAAGAGGAGAGAGAGAGATTTTGGGAAATGTTGAGTGAGTGTGTGGGGAGTTTTGAACCAAGTGAGAGAGTAATTGTGGTTGGGGATCTTAATGCTAAAGTGGGTAAAAATGTTGTGGAGGGAGTAGTAGGTAAATTTGGGGTGCCAGGGGTAAATGTAAATGGGGAACCATTAATTGAGCAATGTGTAGAAAGAAGTTTGGTAATAAGTAATACATATTTTATGAAAAAGAGGATAAATAAATATACAAGGTATGATATAGCATGTAAGGAAAGTAGTTTGTTAGATTATGTATTGGTGGATAAAAGGTTGATGGGTAGGCTTCAGGATGTACATGTATATAGAGGGGGAACAGATATATCAGATCATTATTTGGTTGTAGCTACAGTTAGAGTAAAAGGTAGATGGGACAAAGAAAATGGCAACAGCAAGTAAGAGAGAGGTAAAAGTGTATAAACTAAGGGAGGAGGAAGTTAGGGTGAGATATATGCAACTATTGGCAGAAAGGTGGGCTAGTGCAAGTATGAGTAGTGGGGGGGGGGAGGTTGAAGAGAGTTGGGATAGTTTTAAAAATGCAGTATTAGAATGTGGGGCAGAAGTTTGTGGCTATAGGAGGGTGGGTGCAGGAGGAAAGAGGAGTGAGTGGTGGAATGAAGAAGTAAAGGGTGTGATAAAAGAGAAAAAGGTAGCTTATGAGAGGTTTTTACAAAACAGAAGTGTTAATAGAAGAGCAGAGTATATGGAGAGTAAAAGAAAGGTGAAGAGAGTGGTGAGAGTGTAAAAGAAGAGCAGATGAAAGAATGGGAGAGGCTCTCAAGAAATTTTGCTGAAAACAAGAAACAAATTTTGGAGTGAGATAAACAAGGTAAGAAAGCCTAGGGAACGAATGGATTTGTCAGTTAAAAACAGAGTAGGGGAGTTAGTAGATGGGAAGCTGGAGGTATTGGGTAGATGGCGGGAATATTTTTAGGAACTTTTAAATGTCGATGAAAAAAGGGAGGCGGTAATTTCATGTACTGGCCAGGGAGGTACAACATCGTTTAGGAGTGAAGAGCAGGATTTGAGTGTGGGGGAGGTGCATGAGGCATTAAGTAGAATGAAAGGGGGTAAAACAGCTGGAACTAACAGGATCATGACAGAAATGTTAAAAGCATGGGGGGATATAGTGTTGGAGTGGTTGGTATTTTTGTTTAATAAATGTTTGAAAGAGGGGAAGGTACCTAGGGATTGGCAGAGAGCATGTATAGTTCCTTTGTATAAAGGGAAGGGGGATAAAAGAGAGTGTAAGAATTATAGGGGAATAAGTTTACTGAGTATACCAGGTAAAGTGTATGGCAGGGTTATTATTGAAAGAATTAGAGGTAAGACAGAGAGTAGGATTGCAGATGAGCAAGGAGGCTTTAGAGTGGGTAGGGGATGTGTAGATCAAGTGTTTACAGTGAAGCATATATGTGAACAGTATTTAGATAAATGTAGAGAAGTTTTCATTGCATTTATGGATTTAGAAAAGGCATATGATAGAGTGGATAGGGGAGCAATGTGGCAAATGTTGCAAGTGTATGGAATAGGTAGTAAGTTACTGAATGCTGTAAATAGTTTTTATGAGGATAGTGAGGCTCAGGTTAGGGTGTGTAGGAGAGAGGGTGATTACTTCCCGGTAAAAGTAGGTCTTAGACAGGGATGTGTAATGTCACCATGGTTGTTTAATATATTTATAGATGGGGTTGTAAAAGAAGTAAATGCTAGGGTGTTGGAGAGGGGTGGGATTAAATTATGGGGAATTAAATGCAAAATGGGAGTTGACACAGTTACTTTTTGCTGATGATACTGTGCTTATGGGAGATTCTAAAGAAAAGTTGCAAAGGTTAGTGGACGAGTTTGGGAGGGTGTGTAAAGGTAGAAAGTTGAAAGTGAACATAGATAAGAGTAAGGTGATTAGGGTATCAAACGATTTAAATAAAGAAAAATTGGATATCTCATTGGAGAAAGGGATTATGGAAGAAGTAAATGTTTTCAGATATTTGGGAATTGACGTGTCAGCGGATGGGTTTATGAAGGATGAGGTTAACCATAGAATTGATGAAGGGAAAAAAGGTGAGTGGTTCGTTGAGGTATCTGTGGAGACAAAAAACGTTATCCATGGAGGCAAAGAAGGAAATGTATGAAAGTATAGTGGTACCAACACTCTTATATGGGTGTGAAGCATGGGTTGCAAATGCTGCAGCGAGGAGGAGGCTGGAGGCTGGAGGCAGTGGAGATGTCTTGTCTAAGGGCAATGTGTGGTGTAAATATTATGCAGAAAATTCGGAATGTGGAAATTAGGAGGTGTGGAGTTACTAAAAGTATTTGTCAGAGGGCTGAAGAGGGGTTGTTGAGGTGGTTTGGTCATTTAGAGAGAATAGATCAAAGTAGACCTAAATAACTATAGACCTAAATAACCTCGCTATTTTGAGTATTGATGGGAAGGTGGAGGATTCAATGGATTTGTTAAAGAGTGTTGCAATAGTTGGTGATAGTACGTGAAGCTTTTTTGTATATAAAATGTGGTAAGTTATTTAGATCTCCTGCCTTGTTTTTTAATGTGTTAATAACAAGCGAGACTTCTGTTGGGTTGGTCGGAGCTAGGAATAGTGTATTTGGGTGTCGTGTGACACAAAAGAGAATGTTATAACACGGAGAAAAAGGCGTCGTGTGACATAGCAGAGGTGTTATAACGTGGAGAAAAGGGTGTCGTGACACTGAGAGATGGTAGTGTTGCAATGGTGTTGTGTGTGATATTTGTAAGGAAATTCTTTTATGTTGGTAGATAGTTCTACTATGTCGGTAAAGGATAGTCGTGTTTGTGACTTTGTTTCTTTGTAAATGTGATAATTATGTACCAAAGAGAAATGATACCAAAGAATATGCTCTTATTTTATGTTTAATATTTACTAGTAAAGATTTAAAAATAATGTAGTATGTGTTTTATACTCCCGGATATAATCTTTTTACAGTTCTGGTGATGGGCTAATGGTTATATGATCTTAGTCTCCAGACTTTAACTGGCCTAGTTTGGTCTTTGATTTCCCTAAGCTTAATCACCAGAATTGTAATATTGTAGTAGTGCTCTTCACACCAACTCCAAGGCTGAGGGACTGATTACCTCATCTTTTGTAAATACAGTTGTCCCTCGGTTTTCGTGCATCTCCAAACTCGAACATTTATGTAAGTGTATTTTCGTAAGTGCTGTTGCAAGTGTATTTTTGGAGGTCTGAAATAGACTAACCTACGTGACATTATTTCTTAAGGAAGTAAATTCGTTCGGTAATGGCACTTGAGCAGCATTCTGGAACGAATTTTCGGCGAAAACCGAGGGACCACTGTACAGTGGACCCTCGGTTTTCGTATAGCTCCCAACTTGAACAATTATGTAAGTGTATTTTTGGGGGTCTGAAACAACTAATCTAATTTGCATTCATCCTTATGGGAACAAATTCATTCTGTAACGGCACTTGAACAGCATTCTGGAAAGAATTGTCGACGAAAACCGAGGGTCCACTGTAGTTCTACTGTCTTCAAGTTATGTCCTAGAATCTCTATTGATAAAGCCACTGGATGGCAAAACATCTACAATAAAGATACCCAGATGTTGCACATGTGTCTGAGCTTATACTTATGGAGTGGTACCAACAAATGGGAACCAGATGGACCAGCCCCAGAGGTGGATGCTTGAGGGTTGTTGGGGTTTTCAGCACTATTTAGGTCTTCTTGAGTACAGCCTCTCCTCACTTACTGACAACTCGGAGTTACGACAGGCTCTCTGACGAATTAAAAACAAAAAAAAATTGCACTTGGAAGAAGAAAATGGAAGTACAAAAGAAGTTCACAGTAAAGGGGTTAGCTGGTGTGCTCGTGTGTGTTTACATTCTCAGTCTCTCTCTGGCAGCTTAATTAAGAAATTATACTCAGTGAACAAGGCATGTAATAATAATAATAATTAATAAATAATAATAATCGCTCTGGGGCACTTTAAATGTCATACTATTTCATAATAAACATGACACAAGGAAGGGTTCCCTGCAGCAGTGCAATTTATCAAATGTCACTGGCTGTCATCAGTTATCTGACACTTGTCACAACACCATAAAAAAAAAGTGACCGTGACCATTACAGAAAGTTATGTGCTGAACATACACTCTTTTCCAGTAAGTCAGTCAAGTCAGTAAGTCATTCAATTAGGCAGATAGATAGACAGACATGATAAAGAAGCCCAAATTAATAAAAACTGACATATATGGAGAGGTATCGGAGGGTGTGTGGGGCTGGGGGCTATACAGAGAGGGAGGGGTGGTGACACTTTTGAAGTGTCAGTAAGGGGTCATTCCTCGATTAGCGACGAAATCGTCTTAGGCCTCTATCTCCGTCGTTAAGTGAGGAGAGGCTGTATTGCTTTCAGTCACTAACTGTTTAAAACCATTGAATTCATCTTCACTTCCACCTTCATCTGTATTAAAGCTCACTGAGGAAGAGAAGATTCCCAATTTGATGGGGAGTGAGGTTTTTCTTACTGTGAGGCATGGTGAACAATGGGTGCCGAGATGACATTCCCACAATGCAATGCAGGCACCCTGACTTTTTGTTTATGGCGCACACTGACCACACAGACCCATTCTCTCATATATAGGCCCACCCTTTTCCTGCTAAATTTGAAGCCGCTAGAATTTTGGCGTAACACTATGGGACCAACCACAAAGTGGTTCAGAGGTGGTGGTCTGTAGACAGCTCCTATAACACTGGTCTACTGCAAAAATTCTTTGGAACTAAAACTAGTTATTCTTTGCTATGGTAATTTTGGATCGCTGGATATGGAAATGATGCTTAAAATTGCAAATTGGTTGTATTTACAAAGATATAGACATGCCAGTTATCTATGAGTTGGGAAAGTGAGGAGGGTAAATAAACTATACAGGAGAAAGGCTTTTAATTCAAACCCACAATGCACGATTGTATAAAACATAGTTTCTTAAAGCCACAATGCATAATTGTTTAAGTACATGTATGTATTTACATTCAACGTCATCAAACCCATAAAGTGATACACCTTTTTTTCTCTGAAGCCCAAAATTGATCCAAATTAGTATACGAGTAATCGGGATCTGTATTTTTTACTTTGAATTAGGCAATTATGTATTACATGAGTTAGTGTCTTGAACACTTGTTAACATTTATTTTAATACAAATACATACACATATAACAGGTTAATTAAAACATGAAATTTATTATCTAGATATTTATTGAATAGATTTTTACTATATACACATACTTTAACAATAAGAATGATTTTCTAAGTATTTGACACCACATTTACCAAAGAAACTCCACTCCGAGAGGGTGGAAGACAAAGAATTGTTGAAGCAAACATCTATAAACACTCTTCTAGTCTATTCTGTACAAATGCTTCAAGTACCAATCATACATCACAAATTCATGAATAACTTACAACACACATTTTCTATGTCTACATTACTGGGCTAACCTTTTGCCTATATTTACCTATATTTGCCTACAAGTATTTACTACTGTGGGGGCATCTGTCAACGCCCCCACAGACCAGGCCGCGGGGACGTTGACCCCCGGAACTCTCTCTCCAGGTAAACTCCAGGTATAGTAGTACAGTACCTCTCTTTTATGGTCACTCAAAACACTCTTCAGCAACCTCCTGATATAGGCTAATTTTAATATTTTTTTAATGCCACTACATCACCAATATAAAGGTTGACAAACTTATCACCTTATTACTAACAATGAATGCAATCAACTGATATTAGTTCATAAAAAAATAACCTCTGCAGGCCTACTTGAAATGAACACTTACCACTGTATATTAGCCTAAATATTTAAGTTGTGGCATTTTCTTCATTAAAAAACTTTTTACAATAAGCATTTTTAAAATCAATGTATATTTATTGCAAATATATAACAGTGACTCTTGACAATACAATTTATGTCAATCACTTTTTTACAACTTCCCCTTCTTCTTTAATTTCATCTAATACAAACTTACAGACAAAACATGTCCAGAGAGAAAGTACAGCACCTAATGTAAGACAGAATCTTAATCCTTTAAACCAGTTTGGATATCCCCACATGGCTAGATCCATATACCCAGCAAATCCAAGCCCAGCAATAACAGTCACTACCCCAACAGAATAAGGGGCTAAAATCCCAAGCCATGCAATCAGAGGAGGAGTCATGCTATATCCTAAATTATGCCAGTCAGGAGGTTGTGAACTACCTTCTGGCAGTGTGAACCCCCATCGTACACCACCCAGGAAGGATAAAACCACGGCACCATAAACGAGCTGTGTATCAGCAATACTTGGGTCAAAACCTCCAGAGGCAATCATCAACACTGGTGCTGCTGCAATAGGTATAAGGCCAGAAAATCCAAAGGCTAGTGCTGGGGTTGGAGAATGTTTCATCTGAAAATTAAATTGTTTAAAGAAAATTATTCATTAATGTGCATGGCACACTAATAATTTACAAGTCTTTAACTAGAAAACTTTGGTTAAGAGAAACATCCCATATAAACTCTGATATTATAATTTGAAAGTTTGCTTTAAGAAAACATTAAATTTTGTTTGTGAAAAGTGTTAAAACTATTATCTGCATTCTTCTACTATGTATATAAAAGGATATGTGCACCATAAATTCCCCACATAGGATGATTGCTGCACAACACTGCAACTTTGCCGATGAAGACTTCACCATCAAATTATTTTTCGCTCTCTTTAACCCTTTGACTGTTTTGGTCGTATATATACATCTTACGAGCCAGTGTTTTTGATGTATTAATACGACAAAATTCTAGCAGCTTCAAATCAAGCAGGAGAAAGTTGGTAGGCTCACATGTGAGAGAATGGGTCTGTGTGGTCAGTGTGCGCAATGTAAAAAAAAAAAATCCTGCAGCACGCAGTGCACGAGAAAAAACGTCCGACCGTGTTTTTGGATTAAAATGCCGAATTTGAGGTGTATTTTCGTATAGTATTCATGGTTGTATTCTGTTTTCTTGGTCTCATTTGATAGAATGGAAGACATATTACAGAAGTAGAGATGATTTTGATTGATTTCATGATGAAAAGGACCTTGAAATTGAGCTCAAAGTAGCGGAAATGTTAGATTTTTGCCAATGTTCAAGAGTAAACAAATGACGTCATTGTCCAATAAGTGTCCAACTAGCCATTCTAATACGTAGTCACGAATGGGTTATTATTTATACAATTGTTACAATAATGCAGTAGTCTGCATAACAGTAAATCTTCTATTTTATGTTTGAATAAAAATTCAAAATAGAAAGCAAGAGAAATATAAGAGGGGCCTGGAGACATGACTGATGAACAGAGAAAACGTTATTCTAGTGCCAGGAATGTCTGCATTGTTTATTCTGGACCCTATTTTGAAATTGGCATCTTTTTTATTTTGCATGAAATTGGCCAAATTGCCAATTTCTGACTTTATTGGGTAGTTGAAATTGGTAAATGGGCGGTTCCTTGTACTCAATTGATAGAACAAATGGAGTTCTAAAGAAATAGCTATGAGTTTGGTCGACTGGAGCAATGGAATTAGCCAAAAATAGGCGAAATCGCCGATGCATATATTTCGCTAAGATCGCTAACTTTGCGAGAGCATAATTCCATAAGTTTTCCATCAAATTTCATACATTTGGTGTCATTACCACTGGGAAAAGATTCTCTATCATTTCACAAGAAATGATAATTTTTTTTTTCAAATATTTTGCGACACAGAGACACTTCATGATTTGGGGTTGCGACAGTCAAACGGTTAACCCTTAAGAAGTTGATGTAAATTTACACCAACTAGGAAAAATGTCATCAAAGTAAATTTATGCTAAATATGTAGGGCCCCCCAAAATGTGGTCTTATTGGCTTGGTTAGGACTACATCAGAGAAAACATCTGAGCAGTCTAAAAAAAATGTGTGCAGGGTATGTGGAAGCCAGTAACATTTCTTAAATGTTTGTATTTTAGTATTGAACAATAAATACACGTGAAGTATGATATGAAAATATATCTATAAGCGTAAAATGACAATTAGAAAAAAATAAAAAAGATCTCAATTATTTTTTTAAACGCAGCAACTTTCACACAGAAAGGCACTCATGTTGCCATGTGATTACCAACGTCACCTTTAACTGTCAAACCGTTGATCTACATTTTACTGCTAACACTCATAACATTGATCTACGTTTTACTGCTAGCGCTCATAATGTTGATCAATGTTATATTTTTCCTGCCTTCAAATTTGGCACCAGAGGCCTGATAGGCCTAGGCAATATAGAATGGGTCTTAACACTCAGTGTGCACAGTGTGGGAGCACCAGTTCAACTGAGCACCAACTAGAGCAAACAGCATAGCAAACCCCAGGGATTCACTAATGCCATGTCGTGTTAACACTTAACTTTTAGGAGGGAAGTGATGACCCCGAGTGTTACGGCCCCTTATCTAACAATGGTTGTTAGGTAGTTACCTTACCGGCCGGCAGTCAAGGGGTTACGTCATCAGACCTGATGTTTGACTGCCGGTCCGGCTTGACTGACAGTGTTCACCAGACTCTAGTAGAGAGTGTCCACCAGACTCTAGTAGAGAGTGTCCACCTGACTCTCCTAGAGAGTGTCAACTATACTCTCACACTGGAGAGCGTTAACCGGACTCTCCACATACACTATTGTAGAGTGTACAGACTCTTCCCTACACCTTGGAGAGTGTACAGACTCTTCCGTACACCTTGGAGAGTGTACAGACTCTTCCCTACATCTTGGAGAGTGTACAACGAGAGTGTCCTAGACTCTCCCAGAACTCCAACTGGAGAGTGTAAACTCTCCCAGATACTCAACTGGAGTGTTTGACAGATAGACCTTGAGAGTGACTCTTCATGCTGGTGACGGCCTTAGACTCCAACTACTGGCTTATTCACCAGACTGTACCTGAGACAGTGTACCGAGACTGTTTTGTACCTGAGACTGTGTACCCGGAGTTGAGACTGTACCTGAGACAGTGTACCGAGAGTGTTTTGTACCTGAGACTGTGTACCCGGAGTTGAGACTGTACCTGAAAGTGTCACTGAGTTGTGTCACTGGTGTTGTAGTGTCACTGGTGTGTGTTCATTGATGTAGTGACAACTGGTGGCACGACACAAGTGGAATAGTCGTGTGATTTGGTGTTGGTGTCGGATGACGCGGTGTTAAGGTTTTAGAGACGGAGTCATGACACAGGGGGCGTGCCATGTGGCACAGAGAGTGTCGTGTGACACGGAGAGAAGGCGTGTTGTGTAACACAGAGACAAGGGTGTCTGATGACACGGAAGAGAATGCGTGTCATAACTAGAGGTGTGGTGGTGTCCTGTGTGACACGACGATGGCAGCGACGTTTGACACTGCACTGAATTTTATGATTGTTTTTACTTGTGATTTTTTTACTACGTTATAATTGTGTATAAAGAGATTATATGTTTTTACACAGATTATATAGATTTATGATTTTATTCAGAGTACTATATGTTTTTATATTAATAATAATATAATAAATATTGAAAATCTGAGATTTTACTTAGTATCCCAAACAGTCGTTAATTACAAATGCTTCTTTATTTGTAATACCGAGTTTAGTGGCTTTGAAGTGGATGTGGCCACAAGTGGTCGAGAAATGTCAAAAACCTGAATAATAACCCATGCACAACATTTGTGCCACATCCTTTCAGTTATAATGTAACTGGTAGTGTCATCCTGCCAGAATTTTCTATCACCTCTGACCTAAGTAGAGAAGATGATTCTGCAACATGTGTAATACATGTTTGGCTGGCTGGCTGTCTAGCTCTCTCAAAGTCTGCCTGCCTGTCTCAGAAAGAACTTCTCATGAACCAGAATCAAGGACTACATAAGTTTATTTAGGCACAGGTACACAAGTACAATTATCATACATAGTGTAAATTACCTAGGATAATCCAAAAAAGCCAGACAAAGTGCTATACAGTGGTCCCTCGGTTTTCGTGCATCTCCAAACTCGAACATTTATGTAAGTGTATTTTCGTAAGTGCTGTTGCAAGTGTATTTTTGGGGGTCTGAAATAGACTAACCTACGTTACATTATTTCTTAAGGAAGTAAATTCGTTCGGTAATGGCACTTGAGCAGCATTCTGGAACGAATTTTCAGCGAAAACTGAGGGACCACTGTACTGTGCTTGTAGATATGAGGCATAAGCATGACTGGCAAGTAATACACGTTTCGGCCACTATTGTATCTTTCCACTTGTTCAGACATGACGATTCTGGAACATGCGTAATATCTGTTGGTTCATAAGCGGCTCTCTCTGAGAAAGAGAGAGGAGCAGGCAGGCAAAGACAGATAGGAAGACAGAAAGACAGAGATAAACGGAGAGAAAGGCAGAGATAAGAGACAGGAACACACACACATAGGCAGACATGTTTATCTGTGTGGAACAGTTAGAACAAATAAACACATGCCAAGGTTCACTGGGAGCAGTGCATGATCAGTAATATCGAGTGACTGCACTATCAGTAGTGTAGCGTGACGCTCTTGTCTGACACCGTGCTTCAAGGAGTTTCATATACTCCAGCACTTCTAAAAACACTGCTGAAACCTATAAATAATTTGTACTGCATTTTGTGGCTTATAAGACTTGGCATCAGACGTAACTGGGAGAGCTACAGCCTGCCCCACACCCCAAACTTATAGCTCCCATCAGTGACCTTCAGTTTATAGGACACAGGGTGGTTTTTGGAGACATTTTATGGAAAAAATGCGTCTAATAAGCCGCAAAATATGGTATACGTATGTTTCTAGACAATAGTATGTGACCATGTTCACCTGTCAATGTGTTTGATTGCTATTTTCATACCTAATATTAGTGTCAGAACAAAGATTGGCTATAAAATCACAAGAATTACTATAAATTATAATTATCAGAACATATTATGTAAAGATTACTGGGAAGTACAGTGGACCCTCGGATTTCGTCGATAATTCTTTCCAGAATGCTGTTCGAGTGCCGTTACCAAATGAATTTGTTCCCATAAGGACGAATGTAAATTAGATTAGTTGTTTCAGACCCCCAAAAATACACTTACAAAAGCACTTACGAAAATACACTTACATAATTGTTCGAGTTGGGAGCTGTACGAAAACCGAGGGTCCACTGTAATCTTTACTTTTACTCCCCAGTAAAAGTAGGTCTTAGACAGGGATGTGTAATGTCCCCATGGTTGTTTAACATATTTACAGACGGTGTTGTAAAAGAAGTAAATGCTAGGGCATTGGGAAGAGGGGTGGGATTAAATTATGGGGAATCAAATACAAAATGGGAGTTGACAGTTACATTTTGCTGATGATACTGTGCTTTTGGGGGATTCTATAAAAAAGTTGCCAAGGTTAGTGGACGAGTTTGGGAGGGTGTGTAAAGGTAGAAAGTTGAAAGTGAATACAGTCAACCCCTGGAGTTCGTGAAAATCGGTGTTCGTGATGTTTTTCCGCAAAAATTTTGGTTCGGTGTTCGTGAATCAGCTCAGAGTTCGTGATTCGTCCCGGACGCGTACGCATGGCCTGAGCGGGGCCAGGCACTCCATTCAGCATCAGTGTGCTATTGTTTACCAGCGAGCGACTGCCACCCACGCTCTCATACCATATATATTGTCATTATTCCAGTGTTTTTAGTGCTTGCAACTGCTAAATAAGCCATCATGGGCCCCAAGAAAGCTCCTAGTGCCAGGCCTGTGGTCAAGAATGTCAGAAATACGGTAGAATTGAAGAAGGAGATCAATGCACAATATGAAAGTGGAGTTCGTGTGGCCGAGCTGGCCAGGCAGTATGGCAGAGCCCATTCAACCATCACTTCCATTGTGGCCAAGGGAAAGGAACTCAAGGACGCTGTTGTTGTGAAAGGTGCAAGTATGGTCACAAAACTGAGATCTCAAGTGCTGGAAGAAGTGGAAAGGTTATTGTTGGTGTGGATCAACGAGAAACAATTATCAGGAGATAGTGTTACGCAGGCGATAATATCTGAAAAAGCAAGGCAGTTGCATGATGATCTCATTAAGAAAATGCCTGCAACGAGTGCTGAAGTGAATGAATTTAAAGCCAGCAAAGGCTGGTTTGACAAATTTAAGAAGCGTAGTGGCATACATAGTGTTGTGAGGCATGGTGAGGCAGCCAGTTCTGACAAAAGTACGGCTGAAAATTACGTGAATGAATTCAAGGGGTACATAAGAGGCTGAAGAATTCCAACCCCAACAAGTGTTCAATTGTGACGAAACAGGCCTGTTTTGGAAGAAAATGCCAAACAGGACCTTCATTACACAGGAGGAAAAGGCACTCCCAGGACACAAGCCTATGAAAGACAGGCTAACTCTGATGTTGTGTGCTAATGCTAGCGGGGATTTTAAAGTGAAGACTTTAGTGGTGTATCACTGAAAATCCCCGAGCGTTTAAGAGATGCAGTGTCGCCAAGGCTAATTTGTGTGTGATGTGGAAGTCTAGCAATAAGGCATGGGTCACTAGGGAAATTTTCTTTGATTGGTTTCATGAAGTGTTTGGCCCCAGTGTAAAGAAATATCTCGAGGAAAATAATTTGCCACTTAAGTGCCTCCTGATAATGGACAATGCTCCTTGTCATCCTCGAGACATGGAAGAGCAAATGGTGAAGGATTTTAAGTTCATCAAAGTGAAGTTCTTCCCTCCTAATACCATTCCTCTCCTCCAGCCCATGGACCAGCAGGTCATTTCCAACTTTAAAAAACTCTACACCAAAGCAATGTTTCAAAAGTGCTTTGAAGTGACCACAAACATGAATATGACCCTAAAAGACTTTTGGAAAGATCATTTCCATATCCTGCATTGTGTAAACCTTATAGGTAAGGCTTGGGAGGGAGTGACTATCAGGACTTTGAACTCTGCCTTGAGAAAATTGTGGCCAGACTGTGTCCAAGAGGGGGATTTTGAAGGTTTTGGGGATGAGCCTCAGAACCCTGAGCCTGAGCCTGTTGTGGAAGAAATTGTGGAACTGGGCAAGTCCATGGGGTTGGATGTTTGTACCGAGGATGTGGAACAGTTGGTGGAGGAGGACAATGAAGAGATAACCACTGAAGATCTTCAAGAGCTTCAACAGCAACAGCAACAACAGACCACAGTTCAAGAAAATGATTCAGAGGAGGAGGAGGAGGAACAGAGATGGAAGAAGGTGCCTTCTTCAAGGATTAGGGAGATCTGTGCCAAATGGACTGATGTGCAAGGCTTTATGGATGAATATCACCCTAACAAAGCTGTTGCAGGCCGTGCTGGCAACCTGTACAATGACAATGTGTTGTCCCATTTCAGGGATGTTTTAAAGAAACGCCAGACACAGAGCTCCCTGGACAGATTTTTGGTTAGAGTGGGGTCCAGTGACTCAACCTGGTCCTAGTGGCATTAAAAGAAAAAGGCCAGTAACCCCAGAAAAGAACTTGGTACCTGCAGTGTTAATGGAAGGGGATTCCCCCCTTCCAAACACTAGCATACTATTCCATCCTCTCCCCTCCTCCAATCTTCCACATCAACAACAACTCTTCAATAAAGGTAAGTGACATGTTATTGTACTATATTTAATTATTTCTCATTGTTTTCTGTGTAATTTAATGTATATTTAATGTACAAAAATATTTTATTTTAATACTTTTGGGTGTCTGGAACAGATTAATTTTATTTCCATTATTTCTTATGGGGAAAATAGATTCAGAGTTCGTGATATTCGGTGTTCATGACGCCCTCTGGAACGGATTAATCACGAAAACCGGGGGCTCACTTTATAAGTAAGATTAAGGTGATGAGGGTATCAAACGATTTAGATAAAGTAAAATTTGATATCACATTGGAGGGAGGGAGTATGAAGAAGTGAATGTTTTCAGATATTTGGGAGTTGACTTGTCAGTGGATGGGTTTATGAAGGACGAGGCAAACCATAGAATTGATGAAGGAAAAAAGGCGAGATGTGCGTTGAGGTATGTGTGGAGAAAAAGAACGTTATCCATGGAAGCAAAGAAGGAAATGTACGAGAGTACAGTGGACCCCCGGAAATCGAACATTCTTTGTTCCAGAATGCTGTTCAAGTGCTGTTATCGAACGAATTTATTCCCATAAGGAATAATGTAAATTAGATTAGTCCATTTCAGACCCCCAAAAATACACTTATAAAAGCACTTACAATAATAAACTTACATAATAGGTCGAGTTGGGAGGAGTTCGATTTCCGGGGGTCCACTGTATAGTGGTACCAACACTCTTATGTGGGTATGAAGCATGGGTTGTAAATGCTGCAGCGAGGAGGTGGCTGGAGGCAGTGGAGATGATGTGTCTAAGGGCAATGTGTGGTGTAAATATTATCCAGAGAATTCGTAATGTTGAAATTAGGTGGTGTGGAGTTACTAAAAGTATTAGTCAGAGGGCTGAAGAGGGGCTGTCGAGGTGGTTTGGTCAACTCAACTACCTAAAATCATACCTCACCAACAGAAGCCAATACGTGTACACAAATGGAGCGAACTCTTCCACACAACCAATTACAGTCGGAGTCCCTCAAGGAAGTGTCCTGGGGCCACTTCTATTCCTCATTTACATAAATGACCTACCGAATGCATCGCAACTACTCAAACCCATTTTATTTGCAGATGACACAACATACGTCTTCTCTCACCCAAATCCAGTTATACTGGCCAACACTGTTAATGCCGAATTACAGAAAATATCAACATGGATGACGACTAACAAGCTTACTCTCAATACTGACAAGACCTACTTCATACAGTTTGGAAGCAAAGCCACAAATGTTCCACTTAACATAACACTTAATGGTACACCCATCACAAGACTCACAGAGGGAAAATTCCTAGGAATCCACCTTGACAGTAGCCTTAAATTCCAAACACATATACAACAAATTTCCAAGAAAATCTCGAAGACAGTAGGCATATTATCAAAGATACGCTATTATGTACCTCAATCAGCTCTCCTTGCACTATATCATTCACTTATCTACCCGTATCTCACCTATGGAATCTGTGCATGGGGATCAACAACGTTAAATCACCTTAGACCACTCATAACACAACAAAAGGCTGCAATCAGAATGATAACAAATTCCCACTCTAGACAGCATACTCCACCAATATTCAAAAGTCTCAAACTACTCACCGTAAAGAACATTCATACTTACTCTTGTGCCTACTACATATATAAAACTTTACACTCTAATATAAACCCTCTGCTCAAAACTCTCCTCACCAACTTTAATAGGACCCATGACCACAACACACGACACAGATCACTTTTTGATATACCCCGTGTTCATATCAACCTATGTAAAAATTCTATGCACATAAAGGGCCCCAGAATCTGGAATTCATTACCAGTAAATATTAAGATAATCTTGTCTGAAAATCAATTTAAGACTCAACTCAAAAACCACCTACTCACCCAAACCTAAATGATCATGCTATAAACTACTTTGAAAAATGCTCATTGTTACTTTCCTATACGATAATCTCAATTTTTAATAATATGTTACTATTATGTTACCCCCTACTCATATTATAAGTTAATGTCAAAAATGCTCAATGTTATTTTCCTTAAGATAATCTCAATTCCATATTATCATTCAAGAATCTTAACAACTGTAACAATCTAAGATCTAATATCATTATATAATACAGTCATCCCTTGGTTTTCAATTGTAATCCGTTCCAGATGGATCAGCTAAAACCAAAATCGGTGAAAACCAAAACTATTTTCCCCATAAGAAATAATGGAAATTCAATTAATCCGTTCCAGAAACCCAGAAGTTTGGAAAAAAAAAATTGGGGGCCTTAAAGATAGATTTACATGCACAAATGAATGAACTCTATGTGGCACTTACCTTTATTGAAGACTGATGTTGCTGGAAGGAAGAGAGGGAGGAGGGGAGAGGGAAGAGACACTATTTTTTGGAAGGTGAAACCCCTTCCATAAGGAATTCAGGTACCAAGTCCTTATCCGGGGTCACTTCCCTGCATGCCTGCTACACTCCCTCCATGCCTGCTACACTCCTTCCCTGCCTGCTACACTCCCTCCATGCCTGCTACACTCCCTCCCTGCCTGCTACACTCCACCCTGCCTGCTACACTCCCTCCCTGCCTGCTACACTCCCTCCCTGCCTGCTACACTCCCTCCCTGCCTGCTACACTCCCTCCCTGCCTGCTACACTCCCTGCATACCTGCTACACTCCCTGCATACATGCTACACTCTCTGCATACATGCTACACTCCCTGCATACTTGCTACACTCCCTGCATACTTGCTACACTCCCTGCATACATGCTACACTCCCTGCATACATGCTACACTCCCTGCATACATGCTACACTCCCTGCATGCATGCTACATTCCCTGCATGCCTGCTACACTCTTAAACTCAATCGTGTTTCTCACTTTCTTTACCAAAGGACTGGCACTAGGAGCTTTCTTTGGGCCCATGGTAGCTTATTTAGTAGTCACACACAATAATCAAGGGCCAAAAACAATGAATTGTTAATAAATGTTTTGTAGGATCTCCTGGGGTGATGTTCACTCAAGCATAAACAATGCTAGACTGCGTTAAAATGTGCGTGGGGAGTGCGTGGGTGGCAGGCTTACGGCCTTTGTATGTGTGCGGCACTGGTGGAGAGGTCCCATACGATCGGTGAAAACTGAGACAACCGTTGAAAACTGAGACAATTTTTCTGTGAAAAAAGTCAGCTAAAACCAAAATCGGTGAAAACTGAGACAATTGAAAACCAAGGGATGACTGTAATTTAAACACTAAAATTTCATCATATTGTAATTTTGAAAATAATTTTTAACTAGAATAAACTCAATAAATTTCTCTAATATTAAGTACATAGTTTTTAAGGACTAGAATAAGCTGCCCCTAATGCCATGGCATGTCAGTGGCTCTCCTTGCACTCAATTTACATTGTAACTTCCGATACCCATGTAATCTGCAATGAAATAAAATTTGTTTGTTTGTTTGTTTATTTAGAGAGAATGAAACAAAGTAGAATGACTTGGAGAGCGTATAAATCTATTGGGGAAAGAAGGCGGGGTAGGGGTTGTCCCCGATAAGGTTGGAGGGAGCAAGTAAAGGAAGTTTTGTGGGCGAGGGGCTTGGACTTCCAGAAAGTGTGCGTGAGGATGTTAGATAGGAGTGAATGGAGATGAATGTTTTTTGGGACCTGACGAGCTGTTGGAGTGTGAGCAGGGTATTATTTTGTGAAAGGATTCAGGGAAACCGGTTAGCCGGACTTGAGTCCTGGAAATGGGAAGTACAATGCCTGCACTTTAAAGGAGGGGTTTAGGATATTGGCAGTTTGGAGGGACGTCTAACTGTTGTATCTGAGTGCCTCTGCAAAGACAGTGATTATGTATGAGTGATAGTGAAAGTGTTGAATGATGAAAGTTTTTTCATTCTTTTTGGGTCACCCTGCCCCCAAAAATACACTTACAAAAGCACTTACATAATTGTACGATTTCCGAGTTGCTCTTAACTCGTGAGTCCACTGTAATCCATTTCAACCCAAAAATATTCACAAAAAATTCATTTTTTTAAAGAATAAATACTATAGTTTTACATACAGAAAACAATGAGAAATAAATATAAAGCACTAATTATAATGGACAAACGAACAGTTAAATAAGTTTTACCTTTATTGAAGACTCTTGTTGGTGTATGAGTGTGTTTGTTTGGAGGCAGGACAAGATAATCCTTCAGTATGACAATAATATCAACTCTACAGCTTATTTATCTAGCACAATTCATCCAATATGACATAATAAACAATATTAATAACATAGAAACATGATATAAACTTTAGAATGAATAAAACATGTCATTACGAATGTAAGGACTGGTGGTAGTGTGTTTGTTGTTGTTGGGTATGAGGGCCACTGATCATAAGCTGAAGCCACCAACACTATTCACACAAACAATGTGCATAATTTATAAATAAGAAACATTTACACTTTAATTTATAAATAAGAAATATTCACTTATATAAATAAGAAATACTTACACTTACCTTGGAGGAGATGGTGGCAGAGGGCAGAACTCTTGTCAGTGTCCCTATATTCCTCAAACATTGTAGAAGTTAAGTTTCTTGTCGTCATTTTCTATCGATTAATCACTTAACTTACTTAAGTATGTTTATTCCGGTATACACAAATCCAGTTATACATAGATTATCATACATAGCAGCATATGTGTAGAAAACCTAGGATAACCCAAAAAAGTCAGACAGAGTGACTTATTTCCATTGCTACACTGTTAATGCTACACTTTATCGACTTGTGAAGCTTCTTTGGACCCATGGTGACTTATTTCACAGTGACAATCACTAAACCAGCAATAAACACAATAAATTTATTGTGAAATGTTTGAAAGAGCACGCTGGGTAATGTTCTCTCAATGGTAAACAACGCTAGACTGGCATCCTGCGTGGTGAGGCGCGCAAGCACGGGCAGGCAGACAGGTCTGGTACGGACCGATACACGAGGGAAACAGACAGAAAAAAGTAACCGAAACACGAAATAACCGATACAGTGGAACCTCGGTATATGACCAACTCCCTACTCAAACAAAGCTCAGCACTCGACCAAACAAATACGACCTGCCAGAACTTCGCTGTAAACTATTTTGTGTTTCTTCGCATTTTTTTTTTTTTTTATTATTTTTTATTATTAACACATCAGCCGATTCCTACCAAGGCAGGGTGGCCCGAAAAAGAAAAACTTTCACCATCATTAACTCCATCACTGTCTTGCCAGAGGGGTGCTTTACACTAGTTATAAAACTGCAACATTAACACCCCTCCTTCAGAGTGCAGACACTGTACTTCCCATCTCCAGAACTCAAGTCCGGCCTGCCGGTTTCCCTGAATCCCTTCATAAATGTTACTTTGCTCACACTCCAACAGCACGTCAAGTATTAAAAACCATTTGTCTCCATTCACTCCTATTGAATACGCTCACGCATGCTTGCTGGAAATCCAAGCCCCTCGCACACAAAACCTCCTTTACCCCTCCCTCCAACCTTTCCTAGGCCGGCCCCTACCCCGCCTTCCCTCCACTACAGGTTTATACACTCTCGAAGTCATTCTGTTTCGTTCCATTCTCTCTACATGTCCGAACCATCTCAACAACCCCTCCTCAGCCCTCTGGATAATAGTTTTGGTAATCCTGCACCTCCACCTAATTTCCAAACTCCGAATTCTCTGCATTATATTCACACCACACATTGACCTCAGACATGACATCTCCACTGCCTCCAGCCTTCTCCTCGTTGCAACATTCATCACCCACACTTCACACCCATATAAGAGTGTTGGTATAACTATACTCTCATACATTCCCCTCTTTACTTCCATGGACAAAGTTCTTTGTCTCCACAGACTCTGAAGTGCATCACTCACCCTTTTCCCCTCATCAATTCTATGATTCACCTCATCCTTCATAGACCCATCTGCTGACATGTCCACTCCTAAATATCTGAATACATTCACCTCCTCCATACTCTCTCCCTCCAATTTGATATCCAATCTTTCGTCACCTAATCTTTTTGTTATCCTCATCACCTTACTCTTTCTTTTTTTGTATTATTTGCATAAATAAGTCACCTAGGCTATATGGTATAGCCTACTGCACACCTAGGCTATATGGTATAGCCTACTACACACCTAGGCTATATGGTATAGCCTATTGCTCCTAGGCTACAAACCTTAGGGGCCATGAACAAAACACAAGATTAAATCAAGCACAATAAAAAATGATGCTATCAAGAAATGTGGTAAACATATGTATGAGGCTGCTGCTGGTATAACACAGCATACTGTTTCACCGTAATTTTTTTTTTTTATAAGTAGAAAGAGTACACTCTAGAATAATGATAAAACTTACAGTATAGTAAACACTCAAATCAATAACAGTTGTTTATTATCATTATCAAGTATTATGTACTGTACATAATTGCATGTACTGTACTTTTATATAACTGGCAGCTCAGTAGGGACAACTGTCATATACGTGGTCAGTCATTGACCAAAATGTTATTATGAGGTGCATGACTAACTGAAAAGAAGAACTTATGAGCTAACAAGCACAGAGTTGGCATAACAAATCAATATTGATCAAAAAGTCAAGTGTGTGTGTGCTGAAGGTGGGACTTTCTGACAAGAGAGCAGGCTAAGTGAAGGCATCCAGGAACTGGAAAAAAAAAAGCTGAAAATGAATTCCACATGCTCTTGGACAAATGGTAAATCAATCAGGTGTTTAACCAAAATACAGGACCTGACAAATTGTATATCAATGGTATTCAATACTGACAAAATGATGAATTAGACACGTGCAACAACTGGGTATGTTTACTTGTAATGTTTCACCATCCGGTGACTATCAGTACAATACAAAAACATAATATGAAGACTAGAAATATATACAGCAGATGGTGGAAGATGAGGTAATCAGCCCTGATTCTTGGGGCAAGTGATGAGCACCACTGTCTTGAAGAATCAGAATCACAGGCAGGAAGATTGGTGCTTATTTACAGGAGGGCCTCACTTTAGTGTGAGAACTGTTTCTAAAATCTGTCAGTGATAAGAAGTGGACAAAGAACTCAACAGTGGTTTGATCAATAACAGATTCTTGTCCTCCAGTAGGCTAAGGGGGCTAAAGCAAATACTCTTTTTTAAATTAATGGCTAATTTTCACTATCATATTGACAAGTGACCACAGAAGAATGAAAGTTTAAGAAATTTCACATAAATACTGATAATCACATGTTTTTAAAGAGATTATTTCTTTAATTTTTCAGCATCTTATAATTTTTAAACTCCCTCCTCTCCCCAGAAATCCTGGCTGCACTACCGTTGTCCTCTAATCTGGACCAATACAGCTATCAGTGATCCCAAGTGCTTCAAAATAAACCTGGAAAATAATCTGAAAAGGGCTAATCCCTGCAAGAGATTGCTAAGTCTTGAACCTTGGTACATGCACTTTATAAATTCATTGCCTTGAACACCAGAAAAGCCAGGGATCCAGCAAGAGATGATGTCTTTGTGCTTGCTGTAGAGGCAACACAGCCAGCTTTGAATGTAAACAACAATAGAATGTAATGAGCCTAAGAACTGAAGAGCTTGTAATGCATGTTGAAAGTCAGAGATTACCACAAAGGAAGATGTGGGTAGAGCAGTAAAAAATGTGATAGTTGTAAGAAATGAAAAAAACACTGAAAATACTAACCTTATCCAGTAAACATCCATGTATCACATTATCCATAAAAAAAAACTACTGCTTATCCTACACCATCAAAGGATTTAGTATTATTATTATTATTACAATCCAAACTAAGTACTAAACCTACAAGGGTCATATAGCACTGTCAAAGGATTTAGAGCCATCAATGTATACAGCAGTTGAATATGAATGAAAATTAAAATTCTTAAAGAAGAAGATGCACATGTTCATAGCATAAATATGAGATAGGAAAACAAACAGGGTGGACAGAAAAAGGGGTAGATTGAGGGAAGCAGCTTAAGTTTGAAAAAGAGATTAAAAGAAAATAAAGGATCCCAACGACTGAAAGTGTCAATGATTGAATGAATAATGGTAAATGTGTTTCCTCTTTTGAGTCACCCTACTCTATGAAAGAGGGCCAGCAATTAAAAAAAAAATTATGACAATCATTCAGAGAAAAGAAAAAAGACACTGGAGGGTTACCAGAGGTACAAGGTAATTCAGAGCTTAGGAGTGGTTGGTGAGGTAGTTTGAGCATTTAGCAGAACAGAATGACCAAGATGGTGTATAAATCTGGGAAGGAATAAAAGAGGGTTAGAAGATCCTCCTTCGAAGTGTCAAATGGAGAGACTAAGTTGGAAGTACAGTGCATGCACTCTGGAGGAGGGCAAGAGAGATATTGTATTCAGAGGGTCATTTGAATGATGTCTGTGCACTTCTGGCAAAATAGAGTGAATGAGTAATGGAGATTTGTTTCCTTTTTTTTATGTCACCCTACCTCAGTAGGAGACTGTCGTGAGTTAATCTTAGCTTCTATCTTTAATTTTAAATTCTATTTCAATCTCTTTCATACACATGAATGAAATCTTATTTGCATAACAAAAACTGAAATGCAAGTCAATTATGCCAATTTTTTTTTTAAAGACTATATATGTTCATTATAGATTTAATGTGCATGCAAATGAAATATCAGGTACAGGAGTCAGGAAATACAAGTGGCCCAATGAGACATACTACATATTGTTTCAATGCATGTAATTAATAATGGAAGTTTATCCCAATATTTTACACTCACAATATCCATAGTACCTGCCCTCTCAATGAGAATATCCATAAATAGTGCTATTAATATTAATACACAGATAACTGAAAAAATAAAAGCATCAACAGAAAACTCATTTTAATTCAACATTTATCTTGTTCAACTATTTTCTATTGACCTGAATACTTTTTCTGTAATGAATTCACCAAATATGAACATATTAATAAGCAGCATCTCTTTACTGATTAACACAAATACATGTACATTATGTGGAAAGCTTAAGCACCACCTTACTGTATAATCTTACCTGCTTAATACTGTCCATTATGGCTAGAGAATTAACTGTTTTGTTTTCCTTGAACTTGTGGCAAAAAGAAGTATGGAGAAGGTGTGCTGCTCTACCTGCAAATACTTTAGTGAAACAGACATGGGACAAGTATGGAGCAATGGGTATAGTTTAAAAAAAAAAAAAAAAAAGGTCAACAAGTCATAGAAGCACTACATCCTGTTCTAACTTGGGGTAGGATGGGTTGGTCAAATTTTTGAACGATGAATATATTATTTTTAAGTTTTCTTTGAAAAAGACAATTAAAATCTAGATACTGATGATTTTTTTTTATAACCAGTTCATAAAGTACAGGAAGGCCCCACTTTACAGTGCTTCGCTTTACTGTGTTTGCTAATATAGCAGTTGTTCAATTATACCTATTATTTATTCAGACTTTCTACAATACATAAATTTACCACTCACAGTAAGCTAAGGACAAAAATATTCAAAGGTAAGTAATGTGTGTACCATATATGCATTTTTAGGCCTAGCTCTATTGCTCACTTAATATATGATAGTGTAAATATGTTATCAGGTTTTTATACACATTTGAAAGTGAAAAAAGGCTATGAGTCACTTTACATCAATTTTGACTGTACAGTTAAAATAGCTGTAAAGAACCTAAACTTCTGTTTAAATGGGGCCCTCCTTTATCTGAATTCAACTAAATATATTTTAAGTTTGTCCAGGTATTGGTCAAACTTTCTCTATTGCCAGGCATCAGCACTGACCATAGATGTCTTTATAACTACCAGAGAAAAAACAGCATATATCATGCAGAAGTTAGTACATTATTACTTGATAAAGTCCCAAGTGGTTAGAACCTCACAAAAATAAGTTCTTCTTTGCTATACGTGTTTATACCACCATATGTTGACGTAATCACATATCCACAGAGTGCATGAAAAGATGGTATGGTCATGAACAAATGGATGATGTTCGAGATGTACAAACGTACATTCATGTGAATCTGAAGGTGGTAGGAACCAATTCCAACAAATAACCAAGGTCTCCCTTCCAAAATACGGTACTATATACGTACCCCAAATGGCACTAATTACACTATACAACTCCCTAATACAGTGGACCCCCGAGTTTCGTAAAAAACTTCACTCCTGAAGTCTGCTCAAGTGCCATTACCGAACGAATTTACTCCCTTAACCCTTTACCAGGCCACGCATCAAATTTGAGACACTGCAACATTTGCAACCTATATTCTGATAATATAAGCAATTCTAAGACATATTTATTTGTGTTCATTTGTCAAGTATATTTATTTTAGGCGCCTCTAAAATACCCTCTATGGCAGAATCAAATATGAGGCACACCTAGCCTGGTAAAGGGTTAAGGAAAAATTTCACGTAGGTTAGTCTATTTCAGACCCCCAAAAATACACTTCCACAAGAACTTACAAAATTATACTTACATAATTGCACGATTTCCGGGGTATTCGTTAACCGAGGGTCCACTGTATACCCTTACCTCACCAATCGTACTTGTGCTTGGGATCTACTCTTCTAATCAATTTAAACCACAAATAACCCAACAAAAATCTGCTGTGCAGATGATCACTCACCCCTGCACCAGACAACACACCCCTCTCCTCTTCAAGAGTTTCAACCTGATATACAAAATATGCACTCATATTACTGTGCCTACTATATATATATAGAATATTAAACTTCAATATAAACCTTCCTCAAACTTTTCCTTGAGAGCTACAACAGGACGCACAGGCACAACATAAGGCGCAAAACTCTCTTTGACATCCCCAGTGTCCATCACACCCTATGCAAAAATGCAATGCACGTAAAAGGCCCAAAGAAATGGAATTCATTGCCTGAACCAGCAAAAGGTCCCCTCTGTCTGCCAATCAATTTAGAGCTATTGTTAAAATGCACCTCATCTCTCTAGCAATACACTGTCAAACAAAATCAGCTCATCCAACTCTGTCCTTGTTCTTCCATTCTTCCTGCAAATCCCATAGAAAATTAATTACTAATTTTTTTTTTAAGACATCGGCTGTTTCCCACCCAGGCAAGGTGACCCAAAAAGAAAGAAAAAAATCTTTCATCATCGTTTAACACTTTCACTATCATTCATACATAATCACTGTCTTTGCAGAGGCGCTCAAATACAACAGTTTAGATGTTACTCCAAACAGCCAACATCCCAAACCCCTCCTTTAAAGTGCAGGTACGTGTATTGTACTTCTCACCTCCAGGGCTCAACTCCGGCAAACCGGTTTCCCTGAATCCATTCACACTCCAACAGCTCGTCAGATCCCAAAAACCATTCGTTTCCATTCACTCCTATCTAACACACGCTTGCTGGAAGCCTAAGCCCCTCGCCCACAAAACCTCATCCCTCCAACCTTTCCTTGGACAACACCTACCCTGCCTTCCTTCCCCTACAGATTTACACACTCTCCAAGTTGTTCTACTTTGTTTAAGCCTCTCTAAATGACCAAACCACCTCGACAAACCCTCTTTAGCCCTCTAATACAGTGGACCCTCGCTATTTGAACACTCTAAACTCGCCCTTTTATGCAAGTTTATTATTGTAAGTGCTTTTATAAATGTATTTTTGGGGGTCTGAAACGGACTAATCTACAGTGAACCCTCGGTTAGCGGCCATTCCTGTTAGCGGCCAACTCGGTTAGCGGCCAACTCGGTTAGCGGCCGGTTTTACGGCTCCCAGTTAGTGGCCGTATGGGACGTGTCAACCCGCCGGCTGGGGCCGCTTGCACTTCGGTTTGGCTGTCTCTCTCAGTGCGTAAGGAAGCTTCTGCTCATTCATCCAGACATTTAACTTGTTTTCTATTGTTTTTTGCTAGTGCAACTGCGAAATAAGTAACCATGGCTCCCAAGAAAGTTCCTAGTAAAGTTCCTGTGGCAAAGAGAGTGAGAAACACGATGGAATTTAAGAGAGCAGTGATTGAGAAATATGAGAGTGGTATGCGGGTGCGGGAACTTGCCAGGATGTTTGGGAAAAACAAATCAACAATTACAACCATCCTGTCAAAGAAAGAACAAATCAAGGAGGCTGATGTTGCCAAAGGAGTAGCTTTTGTAATGAAACAAAGGTCACCAATAATGGAACAAATGGAAAAGTTATTGTTATTGTGGATTAAAGAAAAACAAATAGTGGGAGACAGTGAAGTGGAGTCTATTATTTGTGAGAAGGCAAGGCATTTGCATGAAGATCTTGTGAAGAAAACTACCTGGAATAAGTGCTGCTGGTAGTGAATTTAGGGCCAGCAAAGGCTGGTTTGAGAGATTTAAGAAGCGTAGTGGCATGGTGAGGCTGTAAGTTCAGACAAACATTCTGCTGAAAAGTTTGTGCAGGAATTTCAGGACTTGTTACATTAAGTCCTTTTGGAGGGGGATTCCCCTTCCAAAAACTAACTCCTCCATATCTTCCAGAAGCCAGCATTAGTCTTCAATAAAGGTATGTAATACTGATTTAATTGTTAAAAAAATTATTTTTTTGTGAATATTTTTGTCTGGAACGGATTAATTGTATTTACATTAATTCTTATGGGGAATATTAATTCGGTTAAAGGCCTATCTCCTGGAACGGATTACGGCCGCTAACCAAGGGTCCACTGTAATTTACATCATTCCTTATGGGAATAAATTTGTTTGGTAACAGCACTTGAACAGCATTCTGGAATGAAGAATGTTCGAAAGTTGTGGGTACACTGTACTTTTAGTAACGCCACACTTCCTCCTAATTTCCAAACTACGAATTCTCTGCATAATATTTATTTACACTACACATACAACCCGCACATATAAAAAGAGAGGAGCTTACGACGACGTTTCGGTCCGACTTGGACCATTTACAAAGTCACACTAACATACAGGACAGGTGGAAGGGGTATTTATAGGCAGGCAGACAGGGAAGGGCACAAGAAAGTGGGGTAATAATGGAGGTAGTAGTGGAAGGGGTAGTAGTAGTAGTGGAGTCAGTCATATTCTAGGAAAGGAGCACTGCAATGAAGCTGGCGGCCTACATGGGTTAGGACAAGAACACAGAGGGGGGAAAAGGCAAATAAAATAAAAACTTTCCCTCTATGAATCTTAGCCCTGGCTTTGTCTCTGTTGATGCTTTCTTCTCCCATTACATTGTTAAATGCTCCAAACTTCAGAACACCCGTGACTTAACCTGATTCCTTCCCCTTTTATCTCTTCCCCCTTCTCCTCTTTCTCCTCTGGGTTTTCTTTTCTTTCGCCTTGTATTTGTCCTTTATTTTATTTGCCTTTTCCCCCCTCTGTGTTCTTGTCCTAACCCATGCGGGCCACCAGCTTCATTGCAGTGCTCCTTTCCTAGAATATGACTGACTCCACTACTACTACCCCTTCCACTACTACCTCCATTATTACCCCACTTTCTTGTGCCCTTCCCTGTCTGCCTGCCTATAAATACCCCTTCCACCTGTCCTGTGTGTTAGTGCGACTTTGTAAATGGTCCAAGTCGGACCGAAACGTCGTCGTAAGCTCCTCTCTTTTTATATGTGCGGGTTGTGTGTGTTGTTCCAGTCACGGTATTGTGCCTTTTTTTTGTTATTTATTTACACCACACATTGCCCTTAGACACACGACATCTCCACTGCCTCCAGCCTCCTCGTAGCTGCAGCATTTACAACCCATGTTTCACACCTATATAAGTGTTGGTACTATTATACTCTCGTACATTCCCTTCTTTGCCTCCATGGATAACGTTTTTTGTCTCCACAGATACCTCAAAGCACCATTCACCTTTTTTCCTTCATCAATTCTATGGTTAACCTTGTCCTTCATAAACCCATCTGCTGACAAGTCAACTCCCAAATATCTGAACACATTCACTTCTTGCAAACTCCCTCCCTCCAATGTGCTGTACATAATTGTTCTTAATCTAAATCATTTGATACCCTCATCAACTTACTCTTATCTATGTTCACTTTCAACTTTCTTCCTTTACACACCCTCAAAACTCATCCACTAACCTTTGCAACTTTTCTTTAGAATCTACCATCTTGTCCCATTATATTTCTGCTGTAACAAAATAACTTCCTGTATCTTCATTTCTATTCAATCACTACATAAAACAGAAGACATTGAATCAGTTTGAAACCAAAAAAGCATACTTTTGAAACTGTACCATTCGTACAATGGCTACCTTTCTTATTGAGCATATAAAAGTAAACTGCTTAAGAAATCCTGTTTAACTGAAGATTCTTGAATCAAGTTTGAAATATTAATGCATACTTTCAAAATTGTACCTCTGTTCATTTAGCTACTTCTCTTTTTTTTTACATTTAAGAAATCCTACTAATCTATATCTAGTTCTTTTAAGTAGTCTTTAAGCATTAGTTTAAGTTTGCCCAAAATGCATTGCTTACTAGTGCCTTTCTTTTGTGCCTAACAATATTTTATTACATGTAAACTACATTATCTGTGTACTGCATAAAAAAAATAAACATTTGAAATTGAAAGTCTCAGCAATTATGAAATGATGCCTATTAACCCGTAAACGGTCCAAACGTGTGTATATATATGTTCACTACCCCAGTGCCCCGAATATTTTGAAAAAAAAAAAAAAATATCGTTTTTTTTTATAGAAATAGAGAGCACATTTTTCTAAGTGTTATAGGATAAACAAATTTTTTTAGGGTCAGTACGTACTTACCGAGATATGAGGCCGAGAAGTTGGCACTGGATGCTCACCTGACGGCAACATCGAGTCCTGCCGCTTGCAGAAGTGTTGCCAATATACCTTTTTTCTCGTTTTTATATTACTTTATATAATTTTTATGTTCTGATAATTACAATTTATAGTAGTTCTTTGTTCTAACACTAATATTAGGTACTGAAATTGTACAAACACAATGACAGGTGGACAGTTACACATGCCTTGGTCATTTACTATTGTCTAGGTATATAAAGTATTTATAGGTCCCAGCAATGTATTGGATACGTGGGAGTATATAATAATAATAATAATAATAATAATAATAATAATAATAATTGCTGATGACACTGTGCTTTTGGGAGATTCTGAAGAGAATTTGCAGAGGTTGGTGGATGAGCTTGGTAGGGTATGTAAAAGAAGGAAATTAAAAGTGAATATAAGAAAGAGTAAGGTGATGAGGATAAAAAAAAAAATAGATAATGGAAGATTGGATATCAGATTGGAGGGAGAGAGTATGGAGGAGGTGAATGTGAGATGAATCATAGAATTAATGAGGGAAAAAAAGGTGAGTGGTGCACTGAGGAGCTTGTGGAGACAGAGAACTTTAGGGGAATGTATGAGAGTATAGTTATACCAACACTCTTGTATGGGTGTGAGACATGGGTTATGAATGCTGCAACAAGGAGAAGGCTGGAGGCAGTGGAGATGTCGTGTCTAAGGGCAATGTGTGGTGTGAATATAATGCAGAGAATCCGTAGTTTGGAGATTAGGAGGAGGTGTGGGATTACCAAAACTATTATCCAGAGCTGAGGAGGGGTTGTTGAGATGGTTTGGACATATAGAAAGGATGGAGCAAAATAGAATGACTTCGAGAGTGTATAAATCTGTAGTGGGGGAAAGGCAGGGTAGGGGCCGGCCTAGAAAAGGTTGGAGGGAGGGGGTAAAGGAGGTTTTGTGTGCGAGGGGCTTGGACTTCCAGCAAGCGTGCGTAAGCGTGTTAGATAGGAGTGAATGGAGACAAATGGCTTTTAGGACTTGACGTGCTGTTGGAGTGTAGGCAAGGTAACATTTATGAAGGGTTTCAGGGAAACCGGCAGGCCGGACTTGATTCCTGGAGATTAGTAAGTTTATTCAGGTATACACAAATACATTTGCATAGATTATCATACATAGCAGTCAGAGTGACTTATTTCCATTGGGGTCCTTTTAGTACCTTAAAATTATACATTGTAGGAGATATATGTTATTATATTATAAAGGATATATGTATATGTACTAGGAATAAGGTAAAAAGAGTTATTTACATTTACATGTGTGTTAGAAAAATAAAATATTCTCCTCCCTTTCTGTCGCTACATTCATTAGGTACCTTTTGGCTCTCTTCTTGAACTGGCTCATGCTATGACTGGCTTTGACATGTGCAGGCAGTCTGTTCCATTCCTTTATTGCTGTACAATAAAAGGTGTTTGAAGCCTGGCCACTGACTGTGGGTACTACAAAGTTGTGCTCTCTCCCCCTAGTACTATGACTGCTTTGGTTCCCAGCCTTGACAAAATTGGCAGCAAGATATTCTGGACACTGTTTGTGAGCAATTTTATAAACAGTGCCGGCACTCTGAAGGAGGGGTGTTAATGTTGCAGTTTTGTAGCTGTAGTGTAAGCACGCCTCTGGCAAGACAGTAATGGAGTGAATGATGATGTAAGTTTTTCTTTTTCGGGCAACCCTGCCTTGGTGGGAAACGGCGATGTGTTGATAAAAAATAATAATAATAATAATAAGTTCCCTTGAAGCATGATGTAAGACAAGTCAGTCCACTGCTGACAGTGATAAGATAAGTGGTGACATTTGATGAGCGTAAGTGAGGGTGCAGTGATAAGATAAGTGGTGACATTTGATAAGCGTAAGTGAGGGTGCAGTGATAAGATAAGGGGTGACATTTGATGAGCATCCCCCTCTGTTTTCACTGATACACAAACATATCTGTCTGTCTGTCAAGCTCCCTGTCTGTCAAGCTGTCTGTCGAGCTCCCTGTCTGTCCATCTGCCTGGCTGTCGAGCTCCCTGTCTGTCCATCTGCCTGGCTGTCGAGCTCCCTGTCTGTCCATCTGCCTGGCTGTCGAGCTCCCTGTCTGTCCATCTGCCTGGCTGTCGAGCTCCCTGTCTGTCCATCTGCCTGGCTGTCGAGCTCCCTGTCTGTCCATCTGCCTGGCTGTCGAGCTCCCTGTCTGTCCATCTGCCTGGCTGTCGAGCTCCCTGTCTGTCCATCTGCCTGGCTGTCGAGCTCCCTGTCTGTCCATCTGCCTGGCTGTCGAGCTCCCTGTCTGTCCATCTGCCTGGCTGTCGAGCTCCCTGTCTGTCCATCTGCCTGGCTGTCGAGCTCCCTGTCTGTCCATCTGCCTGGCTGTCGAGCTCCCTGTCTGTCCATCTGCCTGGCTGTCGAGCTCCCTGTCTGTCCATCTGCCTGGCTGTCGAGCTCCCTGTCTGTCCATCTGCCTGGCTGTCGAGCTCCCTGTCTGTCCATCTGCCTGGCTGTCGAGCTCCCTGTCTGTCCATCTGCCTGGCTGTCGAGCTCCCTGTCTGTCCATCTGCCTGGCTGTCGAGCTCCCTGTCTGTCCATCTGCCTGGCTGTCGAGCTCCCTGTCTGTCCATCTGCCTGGCTGTCGAGCTCCCTGTCTGTCCATCTGCCTGGCTGTCGAGCTCCCTGTCTGTCCATCTGCCTGGCTGTCGAGCTCCCTGTCTGTCCATCTGCCTGGCTGTCGAGCTCCCTGTCTGTCCATCTGCCTGGCTGTCGAGCTCCCTGTCTGTCCATCTGCCTGGCTGGGCCTGTCTGTCCATCGCTGGCTGGCTCCTGTCTGTCCATCTGCCTGGCTGTCGAGCTCCCTGTCTGTCCATCTGCCTGGCTGTCGAGCTCCCTGTCTGTCCATCTGCCTGGCTGTCGAGCTCCCTGTCTGTCCATCTGCCTGGCTGTCGAGCTCCCTGTCTGTCCATCTGCCTGGCTGTCGAGCTCCCTGTCTGTCCATCTGCCTGGCTGTCGAGCTCCCTGTCTGTCCATCTGCCTGGCTGTCGAGCTCCCTGTCTGTCCATCTGCCTGGCTGTCGAGCTCCCTGTCTGTCCATCTGCCTGGCTGTCGAGCTCCCTGTCTGTCCATCTGCCTGGCTGTCGAGCTCCCTGTCTGTCCATCTGCCTGGCTGTCGAGCTCCCTGTCTGTCCATCTGCCTGGCTGTCGAGCTCCCTGTCTGTCCATCTGCCTGGCTGTCGAGCTCCTGTCTGTCCATCTGCCTGGCTGTCGAGCTCCCTGTCTGTCCATCTGCCTGGCTGTCGAGCTCCCTGTCTGTCCATCTGCCTGGCTGTCGAGCTCCCTGTCTGTCCATCTGCCTGGCTGTCGAGCTCCCTGTCTGTCCATCTGCCTGGCTGTCGAGCTCCCTGTCTGTCCATCTGCCTGGCTGTCGAGCTCCTGTCTGTCCATCTGCCTGGCTGTCGAGCTCCTGTCTGTCCATCTGCCTGGCTGTCGAGCTCCTGTCTGTCCATCTGCCTGGCTGTCGAGCTCCCTGTCTGTCCATCTGCCTGGCTGTCGAGCTCCCTGTCCATCTGCCTGGCTGTCAGCTCCCTGTCCATCTGCCTGGCTGTCGCTGCAGCTGCTCGCCCTGTCCATCTGCCTGGCTGTCGAGCTCCCTGTCCATCTGCCTGGCTGTCGAGCTCCCTGTCCATCTGCCTGGCTGTCGAGCTCCCTGTCCATCTGCCTGGCTGTCGAGCTCCCTGTCCATCTGCCTGGCTGTCGAGCTCCCTGTCCATCTGCCTGGCTGTCGAGCTCCTGTCCATCTGCCTGGCTGTCGAGCTCCTGTCCATCTGCCTGGCTGTCGAGCTCTCTGTCCATCTGCCTGGCTGTCGAGCTCTCTGTCCATCTGCCTGGCTGTCGAGCTCTCTGTCCATCTGCCTGGCTGTCGAGCTCTCTGTCCATCTGCCTGGCTGTCGAGCTCTCTGTCCATCTGCCTGGCTGTCGAGCTCTCTGTCCATCTGCCTGTCTGTCGAGCTCTCTGTCCATCTGCCTGTCTGTCGAGCTCTCTGTCTGTCAAGCTCTCTGTCTGTCAAGCTCTCTGTCTGTCAAGCTCTCTGTCTGTCAAGCTCTCTGTCTGTCAAGCTCTCTGTCTGTCAAGCTCTCTGTCTGTCAAGCTCTCTGTCTGTCAAGCTCTCTGTCTGTCAAGCTCTCTGTCTGTCAAGCTCTCTGTCTGTCAAGCTCTCTGTCTGTCAAGCTCTCTGTCTGTCAAGCTCTCTGTCTGTCAAGCTCTCTATCTGTCCGTCTAGCTCTCCCGTCTCAGAGAGATCCACTCCTGAACCAACATGTCTGGTTCCTTAGCAAGTGTAAATACGTATTTGCCAGTCATGTTTACACATACGTATCTACAAGCGGAGTATAGCACTTTGTCTGGATTTTTTGGGTTATCCTATGAAATTTACACTATGTATAATTGTATTTGTGTACCTGTGAGACAGAGATAGACAGAGTCAGATAGAGAGAGATAGACAGGCATAGGTTATAAGACATTCTGAAAGGATGTTGCACAAATGTTGCACATGGGTTATTATCAAGGTTTTTGATATTTCCTCAACCACTTATGGCCACATCCACCTCAGAGCCACTAAACTCGGAGTCAACATCACTTTCCCCTTAAAATGGGAGAGTTAATACTACATGAAATCAGTGAATCCCATGTGTTTGCCGTGCTGTTTGCTCTAGCTGGCACTCAATTGAACTGGTGCTCCCACAAGGTACAGTGGTACCTCGACTTACGATATTTTTTCATTCCAGAATACTGTTCAAGTGCCATTACCAAACGAATTTATCCCCTTAAGGAATGATATAAAATAGACTAGTCCTTTTAGATCCCCAAAATTACACTTACAAAAGCGTTTAAAAAAATAAACTTACATAAAAGGGCGAGTTTGGGGACCATCGTAAGTCGAGGTACCACTGTACTAAGTGTTCCCAGATTTTTTTAATACAGTGCACACCAAGGGCTAAGACCCATTCTATGCTGACCAGGCATCTAAGACCAATCGTGCCAAATTTGGACGCAGGAAAAATAAAACGTAAATATACATTTGGGGCAGTAGCAGTACTAACATATACATGTATATACGTTTGGACCATTTACGGGTTAAGTTTATTTGCTTATGATTGAGTTTAAGATTATCTCGAAAGCTGGCTATGTCAACTAAGCCAATATATCAGCTAATCACAAGTTTACAGCTTACCATTCACACTTATCAACTTCCTGTGAATCAAAGCTGAATCCTGGGAACCCATCACTATACTGCTGACTGGAGGATGGCATCTGCCAAGCCAACGCAAAGACAGCATCCTCTTACAGTGCTCCTGCAAAAATAAATTATTAATGTGTTATTCACATATACATACAGTATACAATACATAGTATTTAACCCTTTGACTGTTTCGGTCGTATATATACGTCTTACGAGCCACTGTTTCTGACGTATATATACACTCAAAAATTCTAGCGGCTTCAATCAATGGCATGATCTCTTTCTTTGTTGCAGCAACATGCGAGAACATATCCGTGTTGCCTTCCTTCACTTTAACAACCCAAATTCTTAATTCATCTCTCAGAGCATTAATTTTGTTAATTCTGTCAGCAGCACCCCTGGGCACTATCAGTGTAGGTCACTTTCATGTATGATTAATTTTGCTTCTCTGAATCATACATGAAAGACCAACTCTGTCAACACTGTTTACAGGCCCACCATGATAAGATTTTCTTCGGATTTTTAACCCCAGAGGGTTAGCCACCCAGGATAACCCACAAAAGTCAGTGCATCATCGAGGACTGTGTCTTATTTCCATTGGGGTCCTTAATCTTGTCCCCCAGGATGAGACCCACACCAGTCGACTAACACCCCAGGTACCTATTTGCTGCTAGGTGAACATAACAGGTGTAAGGAAACACGTCGAAATGTTTCCACCCGCTGGGAATCGAACCCGAGCCCTCTGTGTGTGAAGCGAGAGCTCTAGCCACCAGGCCACCATAGCAGTAACCAACATCTTCCCACAAAAAAAACAGCTTTTACAGTATTTCCAAAGTTTTCTATAGTATTTCCAGTCTTAAACTGTTTGCTACCCAACCTAGACACCGTTACTACATGACATCAGCATAGATCATCACATCTGGTTTAGAAATACACGTAAGCAAACGCAAACACTAGGACATATTTATTAGAAAATGTTTCAGTCCTGTGATCTGGATCACTTCTAACATACAGAGGTTAAAAAGACAATGTATATACGTATATAGGCTGAGTGAGGTGTGAGTGACATATGGTGACCTGAAGAACGCCATACTGGGATGAGGGCAGGTAGACAACATGATCACGTGACTCCCTGCCTATATATACAGCCTCTCCTCACTTAGCGAAGTACTCGCTAACTGACTTGAACTTACGACGGGCTCTCTGACCAGTATGCATACCTTAATGGACCCCAATGGAAATAAGTCACTCTGTCTGACTTTTTGGGTTATCCTAGGTTTTCTACACATATGCTGCTATGTATGATAATCTATGTAACTGTATTTGTGTATAACTGAATAAACTTACTTACTTACTTACTTAATAATGTACGTATATTAGTGCTGATTTCTGTTTATTACAATATACAATACACTACTGTATAAACATTTAAAAATATACCAGAAATGTTGTAAATGGTGCAAAGGTGACATTAAAACAATGTCAAAGATTGTTGACACAAACCCACTACCATCATAGTATGCTCCTCACTTAGCGACGTATTCATTTGCCGACGTGATCTTAGGAACGGAACTCAGTGTTAAGTGAGGAGAGGCTGTACTGTCTTTTTAACCTCTGTATATTAGATGTGATCAAGGTCCCAGGACCAAAACATTTTCTAAGTGTTTGCTTATGTGTCTTTCTAAACCAATTTGTCGGTATCTATTACAGTGGACCCCCGCCTAACGAGCAAAATTCATTCCAGAAGCCTGCTCAAGTGCCATTACCGAACGAATTTACTCCCTTAAGAAAAAATGTCAAGTAGGTTAGTCCATTTGAGACCCCCAAAAATACACTTACAAAAGTACTTACAACATTATACTTACATAATTGTACGATTTCCGGGGTGTGCGTTAGGCGGGGGTCCACTGTATTAAAGTTTATATCATCATCATGTCTCCACCAGGGAATACTGCAGGAGGCCTACCTGCCTGCTTATTTATATGCCCAACTATGTAATTCTAAATATTATCCATTGTGTTATTTCTAATGTTACTCCACTTTATTCTCACCTGACCTATTGAACTATAAGAGATAAAACAAGATTTTGTTTGGATTTTTAACCCCAGAGTGTTAGCCACCCAGGATAACCCAAGAAAGTAAGTGCATCATTTTTGAGTATCTTATTTCCATTGGGGTCCTGCAATCTTGTACCCCAGGATGTGACCCACACCAGTCCACTAACATTCAGGTACCTACTTACTGTTAGGTGAACAGGGACAGAAGGTGTAAGGAAACAAAATGTTTCCACCATTGCCGGGGACTGAACCACCGACACTCAGTGTGTGTGGCGAAAGTGTTGCCTACCAAGCTACTGCTTACCCTAGTTCTCTGTATTCTTTATTACCCATAATGATATTCCAACCTGTAATCCTTACAATGTGATAAATGTTCAATACAGTAGGGTCCCACTTATACAGCAGGTTAGGTTCCAGGCTACTGCCGTAAAGTGGAAATCGCAGTAAAGTGGAACACCCTTTTTTTTTTCCACTTATAAATGCATATAAATATTAGATAACAGGTTTACAATAACATATGTTAAGTTAGCAATAGAAGAACTAGGCATTAAAAAACATAAAAAGTAAAATATACACACAGTACACTTGTTAAGATAAGATAAGATTTATTTGGATTTTTAACCCCGGAGGGTTAGCCACCCAGGATAACCCAAGAAAGTCAGTGCGTCATCGAGGACTGTGTTATTTCCATTGGGGTCCTCAATCTTGTCCCCCAGGATGCGACCCACACCAGTCGACTAACACCCAGGTACCTATTTGCTGCTAGGTGAACATGACAACAGGTGTAAGGAAACACGTCAAAATGTTTCCACCCCGCCGGGAATCGAACCCGGGCCCTCCGTGTGTGAAGCGAGAGCTTTAGCCACCAGGCCACCGGGGCCCTGGTGAATGTGTGAGAGGTGAGTGGCAGTGTAAAAGTTTATGTATGTCAGTAATAAGTCACTGACTTTTTTTGGGTTATCCTAAGTTCTCTACACATTTGCTGCTATATGAATAAACAAACTTACTTATTTACTAGTGGTCACTGGTGTAGCCCTTTTAATTTCCTGCAACACTTTCTCCTTATTGTTCACAACTGTACTGTTTGACGAGACAAACCAAGCTTACGTGCTATCTCAGCCATCGACATACCTTGTTAGTAAGTTTATTCAGGTGTACAGTGGACCCCCGAGTTTCGTAAAAACTTCACTCCTGAAGTCTGCTCAAGTGCCATTACCGAACGAATTTACTCCCTTAAGGAAAAATTTCACGTAGGTTAGTCTATTTCAGACCCCCAAAAATACACTTCCACAAGAACTTACAAAATTATACTTACATAATTGCACGATTTCCGGGGTATTCGTTAACCGAGGGTCCACTGTACACAAATACAGTTGTACATAGATTATCATACACAGCAGCATGTGGTGTATGTATCATGTTGTGTGTTAGGTAACTTGTTTCTTATATAATTTTGAAAAAAATGTCATAGATGGATTAATGGAAAAGTCTATACTAGTAGTATGTCACCAATGTCTGCTAAGCCTGTATAACATGTACTTGTAGAAATAAAGATATTATACAGTGGAACCCCGGTTTTCGCACGCACCGGATATCAGACTTTTCTGTTTTAGAACACTTTTTTGTGCTAAATTTTGCTTTGAATTTCGGACCTTGTCCTGGGAATCGCATGTATCAGACGCGTCCACCTGCCGGGACGTCGCCTCAGTCAGTTGAGTGAGCATTCCTCCGAAACATTTTGCAATTTTTGTGCTTGTTTATTGATTACGACTGCGAAATAAGCCACCATGGGCCTATAGAAAGTTCCTAGTGCCAGCCCTTTGGTAAAGGGCTGAGAGAGAGGGGAGAATGTGCCTTCTTAAGTGATTCTACGATATGTACGATACTAAAGCAGCAGGAGTTGATAAAGGCTATAGCGGCAGCCAGCGATAAAGTGTAGCATTAACAGTGTAGCAAGTAAGTTAAGCGATTAAGCGATAGAGAAAGGATGACACGAAACTAACTCCTCCAATGTTGTTGGAGGTATATAGGGCCATTGACAACATACTACCGCCCTGCCTATCTTCCACAACCCTAAACCTCTGCCAGCATCTCCTCAAGGTAAGTGTGTACTATAGTATACTACATACAATAACCACTTTATTTCTTTACATTCTTACCTGGAGTTTACCTGGAGAGAGTTCCGGGGGTCAATGCCCCTGCGGCCCGGTCTGTGACCAGGCCTCATGGTGGATCAGAGCCTGATCAACCAGGCTGTTACTGCTAGCCACACGCAGTCCAACGTACGAACCACAGCGCGGCTGGTCAGGTACCGACTTTAGGTGCCTGTCCAGTGCCTGCTTGAAGACAACCAGGGGTCTATTGGTAATCCCCCTTATGTATGCTGGGAGGCAGTTGAACAGTCTTGGGCCCTGACACTTATTGTGTTGTCTCTAAACGTGCTAGTGGCACCCCTGCTTTTCATTGGGGGGATGTTGCATCGTCTGCCGAGTCTTTTGCTTTTGTAGGGAGTGACTCTCGTGTGCAAGTTTGGTACTAATCCCTCTAGGATTTTCCAAGTGTATATAATAATGTATCTCTCCTGCCTGCGTTCTAGGGAGTACAGGTTTAGGAACTTCAAGCGTTCCCAGTAATTGAGGTGGTTTATCAGTTATGCGTGCTGTGAAGGTTCTCTGCACATTTTCTAGGTCAGCAATTTCACCTGCCTTGAAAGGTGCTGTTAGTGTGCAGCAATATTCCAGCCTAGATAGAATAATACCTTAGTATTATATTATAAAGAAGATAATATCTTATTATACTATAAAGGAGATAATATCTTGTTATTATACTGTAAAGAAGATATACTAGGAATAAGATAAAATGAGTTATTTATATTTACACGTGTGTTAGCTAAAAAAATAAATCATTCTCCTCCCTTTCTGTCGCTACATTCATTAGGCACCTTTTGGCTCTCTTCTTGAACTGGGTAATGCTAGGACTAACTCTGACATGTGCAGGCCGTCTGTTCCATTCCTTTACTGCTGTACAATAAAAGGTGTTTGAAGCCTGGTCACTGACTGTGGGTATTACAAAGTTGTGCTCCCCCCCTAGTACTATGATTACTTTTGCTCCCATCCAGTAGTATTATGAGTGAAGAAGCCACTTGTGGCAAAATGTTTCCTCAGTAAATGTCTTGAGCTGTTAAACTGTGTTAATTGTACTTGTGTATACCTGTACCTAAGTAAAGTTGCTTAATACCGACTGTCAACTGCTGTGGGTCGCACCCTGGATGGGGTGTGACAGACCCTCGCCGTGTGAAGCGAGAGCTTTAGCGATCAGGCCAGGGTTAATAATCTGAATAAAGTTTCCTGCTATACATTCAAAGCGTAAATAAAAACTTAAATCCGCTATTATTATTCCATTCACAGGGAGCGCTAAACCCGCAAGTGTTATGGAAGCTGGGCGAATGGGTGACATTTAAGTTCGATCTAAGGAAAGTGTAGGTCTAATTCTTTGATCCTACGTGGTAAAATAACCCACGAAATGTTGTGCATAACCATGGACTTTCTGCATGCATTCAAGTGTTACCCATTTCTGTAAAAAACATTGTATTGTGTTGAAATATTATTATAATAATCATGGGGAAGCGTTAAACCAGTAGGATTATACAGCGCCTGTGGGGAATGTGGAAAATATTCAGGCTTAAGGGAACTGGAGCACAAATCCAGTTCCCTACATCAAAGCCCCTCACCAGCGTCAAGGTACCTCTCTTGAGGGGTCGTGTGGAAATAAACTTTGACTTTGACACAATGTCCACCTCCTCAGTGCAGTTATAAATAGACCCGTGTGTGCACTACCTGGGTTATTACACCCGCTGGTGAGCACCTGTGTCACCTCAACACATTTTTCCCATAATTAACGCATGTCATAAGCTACCAAGAGAGAAAAGATGTAACATATCTACCTTAGAAGTGACTACAAACGAGGTTATATGGTGTTGCTGCAAGAGAGTGTTGAAGGCAGGCAGAGCAGCAGCCACTAACTCCTCCACCTGCAACACTAACTATATCATTATATTACAGTCAATATTATATCTCATATAGAGCACACACACTCACAACAATTATATTACTTTCACATTTAATACTAGCTATTGAGTTAATGAAAACTCAAAATAAAGTAAGTCTTATCATGATTCGAAAAACAAAATTCGAAGTGTTCAATTTTTATTTCATTATTATTATTATTAATTACTATTGATTATCATCATCAATATTGTGAAAATTATTATTATTTGAGCAAATCACCTGCATTAGGCTTACAGGGCATTACCTGAATTACACTGTAACAATTTTTGTTCCTGGAAAGTAAGTGTTATTTTCCAACTCGTTTTATTGCAAAACAATAGAAAATGCCCATTATTCCCTTTAAACTTTGCTTGTGTGGCTTAAAGGATGATTTTTGACAAAAAGTGGCTAAATTTCAATCTGATCTTCTCTTTAACGTTAATGCAAATAACTCGGTTACCTTATTGCTTGTATATCTCCTTTTATTGTTATTAGTTTTCCCAGTTGAGTTACTTAGCTGTTTTAGCTTTTAAGGTTTAAATAATAAGATATTACAATTATCCCAATGGCAATAAGTCACTTTGACTTTTTTTGGGTTATCCTAGGTAAGTAAGTTTATTCAGGTATACACAAATACAGTTACATAGATTATTATATATAGCAGCATATGTGTAGAGAACCTAGGATAACCCAAAAAAAAATCAGAATGAGTAACTTATTTCCATTGGGGTCCTTTACTAATTTACACATATGTTACTTAGTATGATAATTTGTGTAACTGTATTTATGTGTACCTGTACTGACCCGTCACTGGCTCCCGGAGTTTGTATGGTGGTCAGTGGTCACAAGTGGTCATACGATCCTGAGCTGCTTTAGGGATTAGTGTGGAGGGTTACAAAGCCAAGGCTTGCTTCTGCAGTGTTTTAATATCTGAGGTTAGAGTGTTGAAGGAGGAGGTCCTACTTCTCCATGAGGAAATTAGGAGGCTGAAGGTTCACCTCGATGGGTTTGGGAGTGAGTGTGAGGCGGCTGGAGTGGGTATACCTGGAAAGGGTTTTGGGGGTCAACGCCCCTGCGGCTCGGTCTGAGACCAGGCCTCGTGGTGGATCAGGGTCTGATCAACCAGGCTGTTACACAACCCAGGGCAACATGGGTTTAGAGCAGATCGCTCCTGCCTGTTCCAACTACTAGACCACTCTGACAAGGTCCTGGATGCTCTAGAAGACAAACAAAAAGCAGATTTTTGTATACACAGACTTTGCAAAAGCCTTTGACAAATGTGACCATGGTGCAATAGCGCACAAAATTCGTGATAAAGGAATGACAGGAAAAGTTGGTAGATGGATCTATAATTTCCTAACAAATAGAACATAAAGTGTAGTAGTAAACAGAGTAAAGTCTATAAATTAGACACATACGCAACACGGGTATCTTTATTGAGGAAACGTTTCGCCACACAGTGGCTTCATCAGTCCACACAAAGGAGAATCGTGAAGAACAGGAGGAGTTTGAGGTGGTCAGTCCCTCAACCTAGAGTCGATGTTGTCAGTCCATCAATCTTGAACAGAATACAGCATATGTGCTAGGAAGCAGCTTATATACCGAAGGCAGGAGAGGTGCAGAAGTCGTAGGTGGTGTCACATTTGTACAAGAGTGGTATACAATACCGACATTTGTCCAGTGTGGAAGTAGGTCGTGCCCAAGGGTTGGGCAAGTGAAGAATTCCCTGTATTAAGATCCCAAGTTGTTGCTGTGTCAGACAGGATGTAAATGAATGGTTCAGAGAACCGACAAGTTGATAAATTAGACACATATGCAACACTTGGGTATCTTTATTGAGGAAACGTTTCGCCACACAGTGGCTTCATCAGTCCATACAAAGGAGAATCGTGAAGAACAGGAGGAGTTTGAGGTGGTCAGTCCCTCAAATGGACTGACAACATCGACTCCTGTTCTTCACGATTCTCCTTTTTATGGACTGATGAAGCCACTGTGTGGCGAAACGTTTCCTCAATAAAGATACCCAAGTGTTGCATATGTGTCTAATTTATCAACTTGTAGGTTCTCTGAACCATTCATTTACAGAGTAAAGTCTGAGGCGGCTACGGTGAAAAGCTCTGTTCAACAAGGCACAGTACTCGCTCCTATCCTGTTCCTCATCCTCATATCTTACATAGACAGAGATGTAAGCCACAACAACGTGTCTTCCTTTGCAGATGACACCCGAATTTGCATGACAGTGTCCTCCGCTGAAGACACTGCAAGTCTCCAGGCGGACATCAACCAAATTTTTAAATGGGCCGCAGAAAACAATATGAAGTTCAATGATGAGAAATTTCAATTACTCCGATATGGAAAACGTGAAATTAAACTATATCGGAGTATAAAACAAATTCCAACCACACAAAACCGTCTCCTGGTAGTGATAATGTCAGAGAATCTCACTTTCAAAGATTACAATGTTGTATCAATCACATCCGCTAGAAAAATGACAGGATGGATAATGAGAACCTTCAATTTTCAGGGATGCCAAGCCCATGATGAGACTTTTCAGGTCGCTTGTTCTATCTAGGCTGGAATATTGCTGCACACTAACAGCACCTTTCAAGGCAGGTGAAAATGCTGACCTAGAAAATGTACAGAGAACCATGGCACACATAAATGCGATAAAACATCTCAATTACTGGGAACGCTTGAAGTTCCTCAACCTGTACTCCCTAGAACGCAGGCGGAGAGATACATGATTATATAATTATGTACCTCTGTAATCTTTTGACTACCGCCCACAGGATGGGTATGGGGTGCATAATAAAGATATCAAACTAACTGAAAATACGGGTATTTTCCCGAAAGTTATACTGGATAAACTTTCCAATGTGAATAGGTATCATTCATGTGTTGATGTTGGTTTAAAATTTAACTGATTGTAAAAGAGAACCAACAGAAGGGTCTTAGCGCATGCGCGGAGGGACCACCCTATTATAGTGGTTTCCCGGACTTGATGTCCCTCATTATACACTGAGAACGATTACGACGCTTCCTGTTGTGAAGTAGGGCCACTAATTCCGTTTCTGCCTTCGTAAACGCCAAATTCCTGACCTCATTTTAGCCAGATACCCACGCCATTTGGGTATACCCACACGATTCACCCATTTCAGGTCACGTGAGATCGGTCTAAATGTATCAGGCTGTTGGGGCTTAGGGATAGGCACAATGAGACTATTGGTCCAGGAAGTAGGAAGAACTCCTCAATGTAACTGGTATGGGAGTTCTTCGCACGGATGTTGAAGCTTGAGGAACTGAGTGCACACTGCCTGTGGCACACCTGACAGCTGCCTCGCAGTCGAACTCCACGGTGCTATCCCTGCAGTGGAAGTTCCCGTGAGCCCGGCACACCCTGTGCCATCGCTGACATCGTGAGCTGGGAGGGAAAAAGTACCCTCTACAGTTGGGGTGGTGCTGGGAGGGGGGTGAGGGGCACTTCCCCGATTGAACACATGTCAACCTCATGGCCCAGTCCCAAGGACCACGGAGGTTTTACGGAATGTCGTCTCCTAAATCGGGACAAACTAAGTGTTACGCCATTTGCTCATTTCTAGAACGAAATGATGTGTATTAATGTTTGTTTTGGTTTTTTCACTTAATATTATATTAAGGAGTATTTCCATTAATAGCTAAAATGGATTTACTCGACTTTATAATATTATCTGGCCCCAAATTGTTTAGCTTTGTACATAGGTAGGATGTTGTAATATTGTAAACTGCTGGTGCGGCTGGTTAAGTACCAGCAGACACTTTGAGCTACAAACCGAGTTTAGGTCAGCTGGTAAAGCCTTACCTTGGATAGTTCATACCTTCCTCTGGTCTAGGAAGGGACTAGTGGAGAATCTGTCTTCAAGACTCCCTACTCTCCCCCCAGCAGTGCCCAGGAGTTATTGGAAACCCTTGAATAAGTGAATATCTATCTGAGACGGTGGATGAATATATTGGTCTGAATAGGCGGATGAAAAACTCTTGAAGACAATGAGAATAAGTGAACAGTTATTTGCTTCAGCGTGTGTTAAGGCTTGGAAAATGCACGTGTCTGTACATATATTTGAATATACCTTTTGACTCATTGTGAAAGAGTCTAATAGCGCTCGGCCTAGAGCAGTTTGTGAATGTTTAACTTATTATAGTGATAATAAGGTTAATGATATGTTTTACTCAGTGTGCGAAATGAGTATTAATTATTAAAACTGTTAATAAAACTAACAAACTAGAAAGATTCCTTTTTCCTCCATATGTGAGCCCTGTTACGAGAGAGATCTGTTCTTTTCTCAATTTTGTTACGAGAAGCACTACCTCTAAGTGATTTACCGGTTAGGCCCGTAACAAGTGGGGGCCTGTCCGGGAGCTTACTCTTTAATCCAAGATGCTGGAGGAGACATAGGCCTTGAGGAATAAGTGCTCGTCCCACGAAAGGAAGCTACTGTCTCGACACCCATAGTCGACAATGGAGGCCCAAATACAAAAGTTATTATGTGAGTTAACTTTGGATGATTTGGAGTCTTTAAAACTTCAGAACTGCTGGCAAATTGCTGTACGCCTAGGAGTGAAGTATAATAGATATTACACCGCCGAGACCACTCGATCTATTTTAAGGAACATGTTGTTTCCCGAACGGGGAGAAGTGGATAACCTTCAAGATACTGTTGAGGCAAGTCTAATATCTCAGAGTGAAGACTTAGAACAACCACTTGAAGCAGCAGGACCTGATCCTGGTGGCCTTCCAACTTCCCTACCTTCTGGGGATGTGGCTGAGCCTGAAGATAAGGGAACATCTGGTGAACTTACATTCCTGGGAGAGGTGCCTGAAATTGGGGCAACTAGTCGCCCAGTTTCCGATCCTGATCCACTAGAGGTACCCGGCTTGGGTGCTCGACCCAAGGAAAGACGGGAAACGTCTATCCCCTAACTCCTCCACTGCCTTCTGGTCCCATATCCCATATCCAGTTCGAAAGGATGGAGCGCCTTATTCTTTGCAAACGGCCCAAATAGAAGCCCAAAGGAAGCTGAATGCAGAAGAATTTGAAAGGGACAACATACGCTACGAGCGTCAGCGGCAAAGAGAAGAAGTTGTGAGACCCAAGGCCTCCGAAAGTGCTTTCGACATCCATAAAGCAGCATCTTTGGTGCCCAAGTTTTTTGAGTCTGATCTGGACACCTATTTCGATACCTTTGAAAATCAGGCTCGGGCTATGCAGTGGCCCCAGAAGTTCTGGGCTATCTTGTTGCATACGACGCTGACTGGAAAAGCTCGGGAATGTACAGCGTCTTTGCCTTATGAAAATACGCTCAATATGACTCTGTGAAAAGGTCATCCTGGAAACATATGACCTACTTCCTTTGAGCTACCAGCAAGCCTTCCGTAATTTGCAGAGGTTACCAGGACAAACTTGGGTGGACTTTGCCAGGCAGAAGCAGATAGCATTTGAGAGGTGGCAAAGAGCCTCACAAAGCAACACCATAAGCAGTCTGACCCAATTAATATTACAAGAGGACTTCTATAATTCTATATCAGGAGATTTGCGGAAGTTCCTGATCGACCGTCAGACTCCTGATGTGTTAGAAACCGCTGCTCTGGCCGATCGCTACGAGATCTCCAACCAGTTGATCCGCGATAGAACATCCAGAGTGGAAGCAGTAAAATCGAGCCAGAAGGTTCAACCAGTTAAGTCGAGAATAGAACCTCGCCAAGGGTTTCCTTCAACAGCAGTAACCTCTCGTCCCCTATATAAGCCTATTAATGATGTCAGGTTTGCACCACGACAAAAACGGGAGATGTATAAAGCCCGGAAGAATTTATCCTGCACCTATTGCCAAAGAGAAGGTCATGGACGAAACCAATGTTATCAGCTGGAAAGGGACATGAGGTATAAAAATCGGGAAGGTGCCCTATACAGATGGTGTCTTCAATATCCCAGACACAGGAAGGCCTACAGACAGATGTAGGACCGGCAGGAACGAAGTTTGCTTCACTGAGATGACCAGAGACGATGGCCATATCAGAACAAGAAATTGAAAAGGCGATGAGCCCATATTTTCAGAAGGAAAAGCGGGTATTGACGAGTGTCAAGTGGTATCTATTAAGACTTATAGGGATACAGGGAGTTACTTGACATTATTAAAGAAGGGAATCCTCCTCTATCTGACCATACTTATACGAAGATAGACGGACTTCTGGAGGCTTATGGAGGAGCTGTCTCCAGAGTTCCCTCCATAGGATATACCTAGACATAAGTGGCTATAAGGGATATGCGGCGGTCGGCATATCAGACGAAGGATTCCCAATTAAGTCTGCTGACCTACTGATAGGTAATGACTTAAGCTGTGAAGGGATCAAGAAAGAACCTTTGGTGATAGAGAATACCTCTGGGGAGGATTATGTGATTGAGGCTTATAAGAAGGACCTATCATTATTTCCACTGGGCGCTGTCACTAGATCCATGGCTCCCCGAGTGCCTCCTGAATCACCGGAGGAAGAAGTGGGCAATGCTGATCTGGGTTTGGACCTGTTGTTCAGTACCACCCACTGGCCCAAGCCCGCGGCTACAGTGTCTGTCGGACAAGATTCAAGTTTAGATTCCTTGTGTGCTAAAAAGTTTGAGCCGAAAGATCTAATTCAAGCTCAGTTGGAAGATCCCTCGTTGGAGAGTATAAGGAAGTTAGCGATAATGGAAGATGAGGCTGAGAAACTAGAGGACTGTGTTTATTCAAGTAGTGGTATACTTATGAAGAAATCCACCAGAAAAGATTCTCCAGATGCATCTTTTGCCAAGACCAAGCATGTATTAATCCTTCCTAGGGTTTATCGCGATCTTGCACTGGAGGTCGCCCATAACAGTCCGATGGGAGGACACCTAGGAGTAAGGAAGACAATTGTAAAGTTGTCAAAATACTTTTTTGGCCTAGAATGCGGAAACTGTGGTGGAACACTTTCGTAGTTGCCGGGTCTGTCAGACCGTCGGCAAACCTACTCATACCCGCTTCCGGCACCTCTCCACCCTATCATCTCAGATGGTGAGCCGTTTTCCCGCCTGATTATAGATTGTGTAGGTCCGCTCCCAGGACCAAGGCGGGAAATCAATATCTATTCACTATAATGGATTCTGCCACTCGATATCCCGAGGCCATCCCCATGAGGAGAATAAATGCTCGCGCAATAGTCCGTGCTTTGATAAGGTTTTCTCACAGGTAGGGTTGCCCCGAGAAATCCAATCTGATCAGGGCTCTACCTTCACCTCCAAAACCTTCAAGGAGGCTATGTCACGCCTGGGGATAAAATCTATCCTCGCTACGAGTTATAGACCCCAGTCTCAAGGAGCTTTAGAACGGTTCCATCAAACGTTAAAAGTAATGATGCGTTCTTACTGTGAACAGTTTAGTAAAGACTGGGATGAGGGCATTCCTTTCCTTCTCCTGGCAGTAAGGGAGAGTGAGCAGGAAAGTTTGGGGTATAGCCCTTTTGAATTGATATATAGTTATAATGTACGTGGACCTCTCGCAGTGTTAGAGATGTATGGACCGGAAGGCGTACGCCGTCGGTTCAGGTATGTCCAGCTTTGATGCAGGAACACCTAACTTTCACTAGGAATTTAGCCGCAAAGAACTTGAAGGAAGCCCAGGCTAAAATAAAGCTACGGCACGATAAACATGCGGCACCTCGCTCTTTCAACATAGGAGATAAAGTATTGGCTCAGAAATTCATGCCTGGACATGCATTGAAACCAAGATATGAGGGACCTTTGGAAGTCATTAAAAACTAAGTGAAGTTAATTACCTGGTTCGTACGCCAGGAAAAGAAAATCGGACCATGCATACCATGTTAATCAGTTGAAGAGATATTATGTCGGGTTAGCCCCGACCGCTGCCATTCTCTTAGAATCCCGGGAAGAAGTAGAGGATTTGGAGGACTGCTCCAAAGGAATCGAAATCCGTCTTAGAAATACTCAAGTTCTACGATCCCTGGACGATTTTTTGCAAGATCTGACCAGCGACCGGGCCAAAGAAGTGAAGTGTATGATATTGAAATACCCATCTTTGTTTGGTGATATACCTAAGCGCTGTACGTTGGGAACACACGACGTGGATGTCCAAGGAGCCACGCCCATCAAGCAATCTCCTTATCGCTTAAGCCCAATAAAACACCGAGCATTAAGGGATGAAATTGACTTTTTACTGACCCATGGGCTAATTGAAAGGAGCAAAAGTCCGTGGGCCTCTCCTTGTGTGTTGGTCCCGAAGTCAGACGGTACATATCGTATGTGCACTGATTATAGAAAAGTGAATTCAGTTACAGTTCCAGATGGGTACCCTTTGCCGAGGGTGGATGATTTAATTGACAGGGTTGCCGGAGCCCAGTATGTGAGCCGGCTGGACCTACTGCGAGGTTACTATCAAGTGCCCCTAACAAACCGTGCTCAGGACATATCAGCATTCACGATACATGGGGGCTTGTTCAATTACTTGGTTACCCCATTCGGGTTGTGCAACGCAGCTTCTACTTTTCAGCGGCTCATGAATGACCTTACTTATAACCTTGAGGGGGTAGAAGCCTACCTCGACGATTTAGTAGTTATTAGTGATGATTGGAGTTCACATTTAAACCGTCTGGAGGCTCTTTTTAGGAAATTAGATACTTATAACTTTACTATCAATTTGGCCAAATGCAAATTCGGGCAAGCTAGGATAAGGTATTTGGGGTTTAATATAGGTCAGGGAACGGTGGCACCCGTCAATGCAAAAGTGAGAGCCATTTCAGATTTTCCTATACCACAAGATAGAAAAGGGGTACAGAGATTTTTGGGAATGGCTGGGTACTATAGAAGATTCTGCCCAAATTTCTCACACGTGGCGGCCCCCCTTTTTGAGCTGACTAGCTCTAAAATTAAGTTTATTTGGTCTAAGGAATGTAATTTGGCTTTCATCAGGTTAAAGCGATTGTTGAATTCTTCTCCAGTGTTGAAAAGCCCTGATTTTAACTGTCCTTTCTTGTTACATATAGACGCCAGCAGTTATGCTGTTGGATCAGTGTTGCTGCAGTCGTCCCAATCTTCTGATCTTCTTCATCCGATTTGCTATTACTCCTCTACCTTAAAGCCCCACCAAAGAGATTATGCCACTGTTGAAAAGAAGCCCTAGCCTTGGTTCTCTCCCTAGAGCATTTTGAAGTTTACTTGGGAACATCTCCCCACCAGATCACGGTATACTCCGATCATAACCCTTTAACATTTATTAATACCATGAAATCTAAGAATGCCAGAATACAAAGATGGGCCCTTAGATTACAGCCTTTTTCCATTAAAATTCTTCATATAAAGGGCAAATATAATGTGATTGCGGACGCATTGTCCCGTCCTTAAGACTAGTATGATTTTACGCTGTCAATGCTCTAATTTATGCCTAATAGTTCCTGTTTTTTCGCCTACAGTTATGTGGGGGAGTAATACCAATTACAGTTTAGTAATGGAGGATGAAGTTTAAAGACCAGTTGGGGTGACCTTATGGAGGTCCCGGCCTACAGCACTGCCTTCATGCCACTCAAGACAGTGAGAAAATCCAGTTCAGTTGAGGCGAATGTCTATGGTCTACACTGTCTCCTTCCTGGACAACACTCTGACTATATGGAGACCAAGAGTATGAGATATTTTTGAAGGCTGAGAAATATGTACCAACTGTTATGTTCATATTCCAGATATTTTATTATAGGTAGTAGGAGATTTAGGGCTATTAATATTCTGTTTAGTGCGACCTTTGGTCGTGGGGAAGGAGTGTTACGCCATTTGCTCATTTCTAGAACGAAATGATGTGTATTAATGTTTGTTTTGGTTTTTTCACTTAATATTATATTAAGGAGTATTTCCATTAATAGCTAAAATGGATTTACTCGACTTTATAATATTATCTGGCCCCAAATTGTTTAGCTTTGTACATAGGTAGGATGTTGTAATATTGTAAACTGCTGGTGCGGCTGGTTAAGTACCAGCAGACACTTTGAGCTACAAACCGAGTTTAGGTCAGCTGGTAAAGCCTTACCTTGGATAGTTCATACCTTCCTCTGGTCTAGGAAGGGACTAGTGGAGAATCTGTCTTCAAGACTCCCTACTCTCCCCAGCAGTGCCCAGGAGTTATTGGAAACCCTTGAATAAGTGAATATCTATCTGAGACGGTGGATGAATATATTGGTCTGAATAGGCGGATGAAAAACTCTTGAAGACAATGAGAATAAGTGAACAGTTATTTGCTTCAGCGTGGTGTTAAGGCTTGGAAAATGCACGTGTCTGTACATATATTTGAATATACCTTTTGACTCATTGTGAAAGAGTCTAATAGCGCTCGGCCTAGAGCAGTTTGTGAATGTTTAACTTATTATAGTGATAATAAGGTTAATGATATGTTTTACTCAGTGTGCGAAATGAGTATTAATTATTAAAACTGTTAATAAAACTAACAAACTAGAAAGATTCCTTTTTCCTCCATATGTGAGCCCTGTTACGAGAGAGATCTGTTCTTTTCTCAATTTTGTTACGAGAAGCACTACCTCTAAGTGATTTACCGGTTAGGCCCGTAACACTAAGTGACACCATCATCCTGCTAGGAGAAGAATTGTCTACCAAGCAGGACACCAAAACGAGGGGGAACAAACAGACAACGGATGCGACCTCCTCACCCACAGTTAAGTAACCTTTCTATTTATGACAGACTGATACTGGCTAATTAGGTATGTTGTAATATTATAGGTATTGTGCGTACATCAATGATCTCCAGTGACCATCAATAATCACAACCAAAGCTTCGCCTTGAAGCCAAACATGATATCTTAAGCTATATTGATAACTTAGTCACACAGCACACTCTCACAAATTATTTACGTTGATGGTTCTGTTCACCAATCAACTGGTGCAGCTGGTAGTGCTGCTGTTGTCATACAGAGTGATGGCTCTCTTAAAGAAATTGGAGCACGCATCAATAACTGGGCCTCTACCCTTCAGACAGAACTGTTTGCCATACTCCTTGCACTCAAATGCATCCATGTATCTAAGGTTGACTCTCTAATTGTAAATGATTCTCTGTCATCCATAAATGCTCTCAACTCATTAAGTATAAATTGTAGCATGCTTGTGTCAGAAGCCAGACACAGGTATGGTAGGATTGTGGATAGTAGAGTAAGAGTGCACATGCTGTGGATTCCATCTCACATTGGTCTTCGGATGCATGATAGAACTGATAAATTGGCTAAGTTTTATGCTTTCAAAGAGGGGGTATCTTGGTTTGTCAGTTAGCAGTTTGAGAACAATAATACGAAAAGAACTTCAACTGAATTTTATTGACTTAAGACTCAGGGAGATTGACACCAGTCAGTCCATCTATCATCATTCTATCATGCAGGAGGAGCCACATGTCTATGGTGCATCCAACAAAATAATCAGGCTCTTGGATGTCACTACCGCCCGCCTCCGGCTGGGTTACAAGTATCTTTGGCAGGTTAAATCACCACCTCCAGATGTAGACCAAACAAAATGTAAACTTTGCCAGTTGGATTAGTCACACCCTGCGTCATTATGTACTGGAGTGCGATAAAATTAATGAATTCAGAGACAACTCACTCAGAAATGTCTAGTTTCTTGACATGCTTGACCAGATGTGGGTTCCAAACTGGCGCTGCATACTCCAGTATGGGCCTGACGTATATGGTGTACAGAGTCTTGAAAGATTCCTTAGTGAGGTATTTGAACGCTATTCTTAGGTTTGCCAGCCGCCCGTATGCTGCAGCAGTTATCTGATTAATGTGTGCCTCAGGAGATGTGCTCACCCCAAGATCTTTTTCCTTCAGTGAGGTTTGCAGTCTTTGGCAACCTAGACTATACTCTGTCTGCGGTCTTCTTTGCCCTTCCCCGATCTTCATGACTTTACATTTGGCAGGGTTAAATTCAAGGAGCCAGTTACTGGACCAGGCTTGTAGCCTGTCCAGGTCTCTTTGTAGTCCTTCCTGATCCTCGACTGATTTAATTCTTCTCATTAACTTCACATCATCTGCAAGCAGGGACACTTCTGTGTGTGTGTGTATGTGTACTCACCTAGTTGTGGTTGCAGGGGTCGATTCATAGCTCCTGGCCCTCTTCACTGGCCGCTACTGGGTCACTCTCCCTGCCATGAGCTTTATCATACCTCTTCTTAAAGCTTTATCATACCTCTTCTTAAAGCTATGTATGGAACCTGCCTCCACTACATCGCTTCCCAAACTATTCCACTTCCCGACCACTCTGTGACTGAAGAAATACTTCCTAACATCCCTGTGATTCATCTGAGTCTTCAACTTCCAACTGTGTCCCCTTGTTGCTGTGTCCCATCTCTGGAACATTCTGTCTCTGTCCACCTTGTCAAGTTAGTTACCATTTTGTCCTAGGCACATGTCAATTAGACACTAGGCCTGTTGTATGTGTAAGGAAACACTTCGAAATGTTTCTGCCCTACCGGGAATTGAACCCGGCCCCTCCGTGCGTGAAGCGAGAGCTTTACCCACTGGGCCACCGGGGGCGTGTGTGTACTCACCTAATTGTACTCACCTAATTGTGGTTGCAGGGGTCGAGACTCAGCTCCTGGCCCCGCCTCTTCGCTGTCCGCTACTGGGTCTCTGCTCTCCCTGCTCCATGAGCTTTATCATACCTTGTCTTAAAACTATGTATGGTTCCTGCCTCCACTATATCTTTCTCTAGACTATTCCACTTCCTGACTACTCTGTGCCTGAAGAAATGCTTCCTGACATCCCTTTGACTCATCTGAGTCTTCAGCTTCCAGTTGTGTCCCCTTGTTTCTGTGTTCCCTCTCTGAAACATCCTGTCACTATCTACCTTGTCAATTCCCGCAGTATTTTGTATGTCGTTATCATGTCTCCTCTGACCCTTCTTTCCTCCAGTGTTGTTAGTCCTATTTCCTCAATCTTTCTTCATAAGACAGACCCCTGAGTTGTGGAACTAACCTTGTCGCAAACCTTGCACTTTCTCTAGTTTCTTTACGTGCTTGACCAGGTGTGGGTTCCAGACTGGTGCTGCATATTCTAGTATGGGCCTGACGTACACGGTATACAGTGTCTTGAACGATTCCTTGTTAAGATAACGGAACGCTAATCTTAGGTTTGCCAGTCGCCCATATGCTGCCGCAGTTATCTGGTTGATGTGTGCCTCCGGAGATGTGCTTGGCGTTATACTCAATCCAAGGTCTTTCTCCTTTGCCGAGGTTTGTAGCCTTTGTCCGCCTAGCTTGTACTCTGTCAGCGGTCTTCTTTGCCCTTCTCCGATCCTCATGACTTTGCATTTGGAGGGATTGAATTCAAGAAGCCAATTGCTAGACCAGATGTCAAGCTTGTCCAGGTCTGTTTGCAGCCCTGCCTGGTCCTCTTCCGATGTGATTCTCCTCATTATTTTCACATCATCCGCGAATAGAGACACTTCTGAGTCTATCCCGTCCGTCATGTCATTTACATATACCAGGAATAACACTGGTCCTAGGACTGACCCCTGCGGTACACCGCTCGTCACAGGCGCCCACTGTGATACCTC
>WNWK01012580.1:0-58973 GCA_009830355.1 Cherax destructor
CCTGTGGGTCAGCTGGAGCTGTCATCCCTGGTACTGCCTTGGAAGACAGTACCTGTGGGTCAGCTGGAGCTGTCATCCCTGGTACTGCCTTGGAAGACAGTACCTGTGGGTCAGCTGGAGCTGTCATCCCTGGTACTGCCTTGGAAGACAGTACCTGTGGGTCAGCTGGAGCTGTCATCCCTGGTACTGCCTTGGAAGACAGTACCTGTAAGGATATAGAAATGCAAGACAGTGCACTGGATGAAGATAGTGGTCCTGCTATTGAAGAAAAATGTAAAGTCCAAGATATATCCTTAAAAACAAAATAGCAACAGTTTTGGAGATGGAAAAAAAGTTATAAGGCTTCGGGGAATAGTATTCATAGATTACGAGTAACAATTGGTGGTCATAGTGATGATAGTTAAGGTGCTGTAGATAGTGGGGAGTCAGGAAAAGCTGCATCAGTAAAGAACCCAGCCACAAAAAATCCTGGCAAACAGAAATTATACCTGTGCAAATTATATACCTTGGGTATCTGTAGTCATGGAATATCTGGAAAAATATGTGGGACGTGCAATGTTGAGCATCCAAACAATGTAGCTATATCATCACCAGAGGACGTTGCAATTCTTCTTCTCCTTTCAAATTATATCACTCTGAAAATATTTATTCTACAGTTAAAGATACACAAGGTCACAACACACACTGTAAGACACTCCATTTAAAGGGAACAAGAAGGTACAAATCACATAGACCTTGAGAAGTAAACCAAAGTAATTACAACAACTAAAGATAAAGAGATTTTTTTTTAGTGCTAGGAAGAATAAAGAACTAGCAAGAAATTATATAAATACTACAAAACATCGGATTACTAATGGGGTGGAGGCACAGTTGCTGGCCCCTACTCCAGTACAACATATATTAGTGCCAAATAAAGACCCCTACATACCATCTGCATGAAAACATTTGTGTTTGCATATATAGACTCTAAACCTATCAAAAACAAAATATCATCACTACACTGGTAGATGTATAACAAAGTAATGGTAGATGTGCAGTGTAGTGATGGTAGATGTGTAGTGATGGTAGATGTGTAATGATGATAGATGTGTAGTGATGGTAGATGTGTAATGATGGTAGATGTGTAGTGTAGTGTTGATAGATGTTTAGTGATGATAGATGAGTTGTGTAGTGATGGTAGATGTGTAGTGTTGTGATGACAGATGTGTAGTGTAGTGATGGTAGATATGTAGTGATGGTAGATGTGTAATGTAGTGTTGATAGATGTTTAGTGATGATAGATGAGTTGTGTAGTGATGGTAGATGTGTAATGTAATAATGGTAGATGTGCAGTGTAGTGATAGATGTATAGTGAAGGTAGATGAATAGTGTAGGGATGGTAGATATGAAGTGTAGTGATGGTAGAAGTGTATTGTATTGATAGATGCACAGTGATGGTAGATGTGTATTGTAGTGAAGATAGATTTTTAGTATAGTGTAGTTATTGGTGATGTGTAGTGTAATGATCCTAGATGCTTAGTATAGTGTTGTGTTGGTAGACGTGTAGTATATTGATGGTAGATCAGTAGTGTAGAGATGGTAGATATGTAGTGTACTGGTGGTAGGTCTGTATTGGTGGTAAGTCTGTATTGGTGGTAGATGTGTAGTGTAGTGGAGGTAGAAGTATATTGGTAGTTCATGTGTAGTGATAGATGTAAAGTGATGGTAGATGTATAGTGCTGATTGTAGATGTGAAGTGTAGTGATGGTAGATGTGTAATAGTGATAGATGTGTAGTATATTGTTTTTAGATGTGTAATGATGGAAGATGTGTAGAAATTGTAGCTGTGAAGTGATGGTAAATGTTTTGTGATGGTAGATGTATAGTGATGGTAGATTTATAGTGTAGTGATTGTATATGTGTAATGATGGAAGATGTGTAGAAATGGAAGATTGTATTGATGGTAGATATAGTGATGGTACATGTGTATTGATGGAAGATGAGCAGTGATGTTAGATGTGTAGTGTAGTGATGGTAGATGTGTAGTGTAGTGATTGTATATGTGTAATGATTGTAGATGTGTAGAAATGGAAGATTGTATTGATGGTATAGTGATGGTACATGTGTATTGATGGAAGATGAGCAGTGATGTTAGATGTGCAGAGTAGTGATGGTAGATGTGTAGTGTAGTGATTGTAGATGACTAGTGTAGTTATTACAAAATAAAATAACCATTTGTAATAAACGACTGTTTGGGATACTAAGTAAAATATCATATTTCAGATATTTATTATATTATATATATTATTAATATAAAAGCATATAATCTGAATAAAAACATATAATCTAATAATCTGTGTAAAAACATATTTACACAAAATCATAGTACAAGATAAAAGTCACAAGTAAAATCATATACTTAGTGAAGTGTCAAGTCGCTGCCATCATCGTGTCACACAGGACAATACCACACCTTGTCATGATACGCCTTCTCCACCGTGTCCTCAGACACCCTTCCACGACACCCGATCTCCATGTACCATAAGACTCCATTGCTGTGTCACACAACACCTTCTGTGCCACATGGCACGCCCCCTGTATCATGAACTCATTCTCTAATAAAGCCTTTGCACCGCGTTATGACACACACCAAATACACGACTCTTAACTTGTGTCGTGCCACTGTCACAAACTCTCTGAATGCACCACTGAATACCTGACACTCCGGGTAACAATACCAGTGTCACACCAGACACACCACCAGTGTCACACAAGACACCATAACATATCAGTGTCACACAAGACACCTCATAATATAGTGTCACACAAGACACCTCAGGTACATAATTTCAGGTACAATAGTCTATTTTCAGATACATAGTCGCAGGTACGATGAAAGCCAGTAGGTAATTCTGGTGACCAGACTTGCCGCTCTCCTCATAACAGTGTCCTCATATCAAGCAGGAAGAGAACACCAACACTGTACTTGGCCTTGCAAACATCACAAGTACAAAGCTGCTTTCGAGTAACATGGTCTAGAGAGGATAGAGCTTCCAGTTCTCTCAGCACTGTAGACCTGTCACCAGCACCACACTGCGAGAGTCTGCAACTCTCAAGCAGGTCTGCCTGGCGAACTCCAGTAGTGTATGAGAGTCTTGAACTCTCCGATGTTATATGTGGGAGAGTCTGGTTGACACTCCCTAGGTGTATCAGGGAGCTGGTGAACTCTCCAGTGTTGTGTATAGGAGAGTCTCGTTAGCACTGTCAGGCCAGCCGGCCCGGCAGTCAAACATCACGTTTGATTACGTCACAGGCCGGCAGGTAAACTACCTAACAACCATTGTTAGGTAGGGGGCCGTAACAGTAGTGATGGTATATATGTAAAATAGTTATGGTTGATGTTGTAGTGTAGTTATATTAGATATGTAGTGTAGTGATGGTAGATGAGTAGAGTAATGGTAGACATTTAGAATAGTGATGGTAGATGTGTAGTATAGTGATGGTAGATGTGTAATGTAGTATTGATGGATATGAAGTGCAATGACGATAGATGAGTAGATTCATGTAGTGATTAAAGATGTGTAGTATAGTGATGATAGATGTTTAATATAGTAATGATGGATGTGTAGTGCAGTGTAGTGATGATAGATGTGTAGTTTCATGTAGTGATGATAGATACGTAATGTAGTGGTCATCATTGTTTAGCATAGTGTGATGTTAGATGTATAGTGCAGTGTTGTAATGATGGATGCATAGCATAAGAACATAAGAAAAGAGGAACACTGCAGAAGGCCTGTTGGCCCATACTAGGCAGGTCTTTCACAATCCATCCCACTAACAGAATATTTGCCCAACCCAGGCCTGCGGCCTGTTAATTTCACTAATAAAATTAATTTTTGGAAAAAAAAATGGAAAAATATCTCTTCTGATCAGAAATAAGTCACATTGTTTGATTTTATTTAGATGTCTAAGGTTGATTCCAATTAATGTTATTTGATGTGACTAACTTTTGTACCCTCAAATTCAGTTATAAATTTCAATGTCATGTACTCTAAGAATACATAATAGATTCTAACTTTACTTCCATAAATCGTGGCCGGTCTTACTTGGAGAAAAGTTTGTATTGATTTTTTCTTGTTTATGTCCCAGTTTCCTTTTTTTGGGAAAGTTGAAAAGTTATAATGCTTCTTTTCATGTGATAAGATAAGTTTTGAGTGTGGCAGCTATTTAGCTTCAACCCTTGCAGGCTGATAAGCTAATAATGTAATTTCCGAGCAGCTTTAAGCTTCTTATGATTAAGTATTCTATAATATTGGTCATATCGGTTTCTTTTAAAGTTTAAAATTATATTTGGGCTGTGTAACTTGCTAATTTACCATTTCAATTGATAAAATTTGGATATTATTTTGTTTATGATTGGTGGTGAATGCTACTTAACTGTGTCCATCTACACAGTTTCAGTCACGTATATCGTGACACTGGGAACTGGGGTTATGTAATACAGGAATAACATTATTGGCTCGCACAGTAACTTAAACAAGAGCTATGACTCGACCCTGTAACCACAATTAGATGAGTACATCTAATTTTAAAAAGACATGCTGAATGTTTAGTAAATTTTGATACAAAATATTTTTTATACAAGTTTAAAAAAACTATTTATGGCTCTTGGAAGTATGTGTGACAGATATTGTTTATTTAGTATGTTTTATATTATGACATAAAAGAATTACGTCCATTTTATTACATATATTAATTATTTTGTTTATTTATGACGTAGATAATATTGCAGTCAATAATTTGTTGAGAGACCTGTAAATTATAGTATTTAACCTCTCATCAAGTGCTTAATGGAAACAAGTGTACTAGTATAAGAGACCCAAAATACCTAGACATACTAGTGGTCTTCTTGTAATTAATATTTTATAACATGTAAACCACACATTGTAAGCTTTGCAAAGAAATAAACATTTTTATTTTCATAAATGGAGGTTAATGAAGATAAAATTAGAATGAACTGATAAAATGTATGTAAAATTCATTACGAAGTTTATTAATATTATACTATGGTTAGTATGAGCAAATAGATGACTGAATGTACATAATTTGCTAGTTGGTTTGACCTAAAACTAGAATGTCTGGTTTATTGGAAGGTTTCCTTGACTAGAATAAATAATCCTACTATTTGATTGTGCCATATATATAATGTTAAGAAGAATGTTTGACCACATCAAATAACTACAGTAGTATGCATATTAATTAGGACAGTGATGAAATAAGATATTTATTTGGAAAACTAATGTTTATTTGCAAAATACACGTCTGGCATATGACAGATGATGGAATTAATAAGAAATATGACTACTCTTTACTCTAATATGCATTGCTACATGCTTTGACATAAAATTAACCAATTTTGAACACATTTTGACAAGTTTGTATTGTTACCAGCATTTGGCTTCTCCACACTCGTGTATCGTGATCCTGCATTTGGTTATTGTTCATAGTTTTTCAATTGGGTTGAGGTCAAGTTTTCACGACCATCGAAGAATGTCAGTATTTTTCAAGAAATGTGAAATGGAGCAAGATCCTGTTGGGAAATGCCTTCTCGGTCAGGAAAGTCTCTGTCGACAATGGAAAACAAATAAGTTGCCAAGATTCCATTATATTTGTCACTGTTCATCGTTCCCTCAACAACAAGCTGTCCAGATACCAAGTGCATAGAATTTGCATAGGCCTGGTTTCTGTTTGCCTTGTTTTTTTTGTAACTGTATTCCCTACTGGTGCGTGTTTTGCCGTTTCATTTCTGTCTTCAGCACTAGTGATAACAATGGAGCCTTCATCAGTTATTTCTGCTAATTTATCTTCACTATTTCTCAGGGCATCCCTTGTTTACTTTCTGCAATGGTATTGCTAGTTTGTAACATTGTTTTTGCATGTCTTTGTCTTCACCTGTTTCCCCACTAGAGCTCCTGTCCCCTCCAAGCCACCATCATTTATTTCTCTATTTTTTCAGTTACTGTCTACGAGGACAGCATTTGTACCAGGGACAATAACACCATCTGGCCCAGGTTTTTTATTTTCCCATCTGTTATAGAATTCTGTCATGTTTTTTTATGAAGGACGTTTTGATGTTATCATCTTTTTAAACCAATTTGATTTTATTCCACAGTTCGGTCTCATTTGGGCACATCCAAAACACTTCCCTGGTTTAATATCACTTGTAGATGATTCCTGAATAACTGCACAAGGTGCGTGGCTCCATTTCCCACAGACGTTGCATGTAATTCATGCAGTAGCCAGTTTGTTTGGTTGCAGACTACACAGGATTTCATGATGTGATTTTATTGACTTTACTGTATATTCTACTAATAGCTTCCTTAAAGTGGAGATCTGTCTATTTGTATTGTATCTATTTTATTTGAATGTGTATGTGTTTGGGGCAATCATACCGCTCTAGTAATTAGATAGATCCTTAATACTTTTACTGTCTTTTGTGAGCTCTTCGTATTAGTTCGTGCAATATTAAGTCCTAACTGTTGCAATATTTTTATACAGATTGTCTAAGTCAATAAAGCAATCCTTCTTATTAATTAATAGTGTATTTTTACTATTAGTAGTACTGTACATACATTCCTTATTAGTCTTATGAATGTTAAAATCCTGATATTAACCTCTTATTAAATGACATAAACACAAGAACATAAGAAAGAAGGAACACTGCAGCAGGCCCACTGGCCCATATGAGGCAGGTTCAAGTCTCCAATCGGCTTAAGCCAATGCGCCGACCCACCCAGTTCAGGTTACATTCACTTAAGGAAGGAGCACGGCATCTGACCTAGTAGCCAAGCTAGTCAGGTCCAACTCACACCCACCCACACCCACACATGTATTTATCTAACCTATTTTTAAACTACACAATGTCTTAGCTTCTATGACGGTACTCGGGAGTTTGTTCCACTCATCCACAACTCTATTTCCAAACCAGTACTTTCCTATATCTTTCCTGAATCTGAACTTTTCCAACTTGAAACCATTGCTGCGAGTCCTGTCTTGGCTGGATATTTTCAGCACGCTATTTACATCCCTTTTATTTATTTCTGTTTCCCATTTTTACACCTCAATCATATCATCCCTAATTCTACGCCTTTCTAGAGAGTGCAGATTCAAGGCCCTCAGTCTATCCTCATGGGAAGATTTCTGATACATGGGATCAACTTTGTCATCCTCCTCTGTACGTTTTCCAGTGCATTTATATCCATTTTGTAATAAGGTGACCAAAACTGTGCAGTATAATCTAAATGAGGCCTAACCAAAGATATATAGAGTTAAAGAACAACCTTAGGACTTCTATTATTTATACTTCTTGTTTGAAGCCAAGGATTCTGTTAGCTTTATTGCTAACACTTATGCACTGTTGTCTTGGTTTCAGATTACTACTAACCAGAACTCCTAAATTCTTCTCGCAATCACAAGTATTAAGATCTACATTATTCAGTTTATATGTGGCATGGATATTGTCTTGCCCATCATTTAGAACTTTGCATTTGTCTACATTAAACTGCATCTGCCACTTCTCCGACCACTGCATCAGTCTATTCAAATCATCCTGGAGTGCTCTAATGTCCTCATTGGAATGAATTGGACGGCCTATTTTGGTGTCATCAGCAAATTTGCTTATGTTGCTATTTATTCCATCATCTATGTCGTTTATGTAAATTGTAAACAACAGGGGGCCCCCCCATACTGATTTCTCTCCATGTATGCAAACTCTCTGCCGCCTATTTGTCAACCATGCTTCTACACAGGAAAAATTTCTCCTTCTATTCCGTGTGCCTTAAGTTTCCTAAGTAGCCTCTGATGTGGAACTTTATCGAAAGCCTTACTGAAGTCCATATACACAATATCATATTCATTACCATGATCTACCTATTCAAACACCTTAGTGAAAAAGTTAGTAAATTCGTAAGACAGGAACGCCCCTTAGTAAAACCGTGTTGAGATTCATTAATCAATTGATGCTTTTCAAGATGGCTACGAATTGCCTCGGCAATTATTGATTCCATAAATTTACCAACTATGGAGGTAAGGCTTATTGGTCTATAGTTCGAAGCTAAGGACCTGTCACCTGCCTTGTAAATAGGTATTACATTTTCCCTTTTCCACTTGTCTGACACTATGCCAATTTGTAGTGATATAATGAAAGATTTGCCAAAGGTTTGCTAAGTTCCTCTTTACATTCCTTTAAAACTCTTGCATACAGTTCATCAGGGCCTGGGGATTTGTTGGGTTTTAATTTCTCTATTTGTCTGAGGACCATGTCACTAGTTACCCCAACGAGCATAGTCTATTATCTTCGTGTTCTACATAATTTATTATTTCTGGAATTCCCTAGTATCTTCCTGAGTAAATTTCCACATATCCTTATCACTATCCGTGATCTGTCCTGAGTTACTCTTAAGTGGGCCTATCTTGTCCCTAATCTTACATCTGTATACCTGAAAGAACCCTTTTGGGTTAGTCTTTGAATCCCTTGCGACCTTAGCCTTATAATTTCCCTACTCAGAACAAAAGTTGCCTGGGCAGCTAGAACTACGCTCTGGAAAACGTCATATTGGCAACCCAAACCACCTACCTGACACATAGTCAGGTCATACCAATTAGCCCACCTAGGTAATTTCTCAGCCCCATGAAGTCGGCTAAGCGGTTATCTGGGTAATTCCATGATATATTGAAACTAAGTGATTTGTGATCGCTTTTCCCAAGCTCTTCATTAACCTCTTCTGTGATTCTTTGTTGGCAAGAACCAAATCAAGCAATTGCTACCTGTAGTTGGTTCTGTCACAAACTGTTTAAAAACAGTTCTGAACCGTATCAAGAAAGTCACTAGACTCAAGATTACCTGTCACATTGTTCCAATCAATTTGTCTAAAGTTAAAATCTCCCATTAACACAACATTTTCATATCTAGACGCCATATGAATTTCGTCCCATAGCGCTTACTGCGCTCCCTATCCAGGATTGGGGGCCTGTAAATACACCAAAATTAATTTTTTACGACCATCGAGAAACTGTAGCCAAACAGATTCTGTGTCCGATGTTTCTAATCTTATATCTTGTCTAACACAACAATTTAAATATCTCTGACATACATCGCCACTCCACCACCCTTCCTGTTGACCCTATCAGTGTGGAATAGTTTATATCCCAGTATGTTGCACTCGGAAGGCATTTCTCTATCTTTCAGGTTGAACCAGGTCTCTGTTATAGCAATAATATCTATATTACCTGCACTTGCAAGTAATCTTAACTCATCTATCTTATTTCTTAGACTCCTACTATTTGTATAGTAAACCTTAAGGGGCTAGTCACCGTTGCCTCTATTATCTTTCTTTGTTTGTTGATCAATTGCTTTGCATTTACTAGCAACTTTATTTTGAATATTGTCTTTTAAACATATCCCTGAGGTATCCTAACAATAATTGTCTCTACAAACCATACCACAGGTGGGGTTCGAACCCGCGGTCAGAGAGTCTCAAAACTCCAGACCGTCGCACAAGCCACTCTCTGACCGCGGGTTCGAACCCACCCGTGGTATGGTTTGTTTCAATCGTGTCATTACGATTTCGTGAGTCATATTGTCTCTACAACACTGATAGTCAGGCCAAGACACTACTCAGTACCAACAATAATATAACAATATTTAATTACAATGTCAGGTCATTGAGTAAACACTTTGATGACCTCCTAGCATTACTCAGTTCTCTGCATGCCAGTATGTCAGTCATTACTCTCACTGACACCTGGCTTAAACATGACGTTGCAAGCAGCTTTGCTATACCAGGTTACACAGCCATACACAACTGCAGGTCTGATCAACTAGGAGGAGGCACAGCAATCTACTACTATGATGAACTTGAATGCATCAAATCTACCTTCACCAAAGATGAAAATGGTGAATATACATTTCCAAAATTCAAGTCTAAAAAACTTAAAAAACCCATAACAGTTGGAGCTATCTACAGAGTACCTCAGTCAAATATTTACACATTTAATGAAAACCTAAGATCAATGACAACTGACACAGATGAATAAACACCACCTGATACTTACAGGTGACTTCAACAAGTAACTTAATTCACTAGCAGTATGAGCAACTGCTTGCTCCTACCATGTATAACCAAACCAACAAGAATCACCGAGACAAGTGCCTCATTACTTGACCATATCTGGACTAACACTATATCCCCACTAAGAGCAGCATTATCACAGATAACTCCACACACCACTATCCCACCTTTCTCATAACAAACTTATGTAACCTAGCACAGGACAAAAGTAAGATCTGTTTCCGACTACATAACGAAACATCTGTAAATAATTTTATTTCGGTATTAAGTAACATTGACTAGCAAGTGAGCTAGCACCTCAGCCTCGATATTGACGAATGTTTAAAAGATTTTGGAAAAAAAAAAAAAACTCTATAACAGACATTGTCCGATAAAAACAAAACAAATCACAGCCAAGAGACTAAACAGCCCCTGGATTACAAACAGCATCCTCACTTCCATTGACAAAAAAACATGTATACGAAAAACAGTACAGACTGGGTCAAATTACGAAGGAACAGACGAAACAATACTCATCAACGCTTACGAATCTAATACAAAGGGTCAAAAACTGTATTACGAAACAGTTTTTATGACATAAAAGGAATATGAAAAGACTTGGAAAACCCTCTCTGAAATTCTAGAATCTAGGAAACTGCCTCGACAAAATGTAATGAACCTCTCATCCCGCCGACGGATACTGCCAACAAACTAAATGTCTTTTCTCCACTGCAGGAACAACACTAGCAAGCAAAATCCCAAACTCAAACACACAACCAAAAAACTACCTCACTGGCAACCACGCAAATACTCTTTTCCTAACCCCAACAAACACTACTGAAATCTGACTCATCATCAAAACACTAAACAACAAGGCAGGAGACTTACTACCATTTATGAACAAAAAGCTTCTCATTTGTTGTCACCCATTATTACAACACTTTTTAACAAGTCCATTGAATCTTCAACCTTCCCATCCCTACTCAAGACAACAAGGGTTACACCAATCCATAAAGTAGGTGATCCTAATGACTTAAATAACTATAGACCCATATCAAACCTACCTTTCTATCTAAACTCTTCGGAAAATAATACACAAGCAAGTTTACTAATACCTTGTATCCCACAACATACTTAACCCCTGCCAGTTTGGATTTAGGCCAAGCAAAAGCACAAATGATGAAATAATACATATGCTCGAGCTACTATATATGGCGCTGGAAAAAAGGAAATTCCACTGAGCCTCTTCATAGACCTACGGAAAGCATTTGATACAGATGACCACGACCTCTTCCACCTAAAACTTGAACATTACGGGTCGGAAGACACTCACTCGATTACCTTAAATCATATCTTAGCAATAGACATCAGTATGTATTCACAAATGGTGTTGCCTCCACCACACAACCTGTTCTAGTTGGTGTCCACCAAGGCTATTCTTTCTGCCATCCTTTGAATCTTGCCACCACACCTGGAGCTGTCACAGTGTTGTACTGGTCTTCCTGAAGTCATTTGAACCTTTCACCACTGGTGGAGCAGTCACTGTGTTGTCCTGGTCTTCCTGCCGTCCCTTGAAGCTTGCCAAAACAGGTGGATCTTTCAGTGTTGTGCTGGTCTTCCAGCCGTCCCTCCAACCATGCCACCACAGGTGGAGCTGTCACAGTGTTGTGCTGGTAATCCTGCCGTCCCTTGAAGCTTGCCACCACAGGTGGAGCTGTCACTGTGTTGTTGTTCTGGTCCTCCTGCCATCCCTAAGGCTTGCCACCACATGCGGATCTGTCACAGTGTTGCGCTGGTCTTCCTGCCGTCCCTTGAAGCTTGCCACCACAGGTGGAGCTGTCACAGTGTTATGCAGGTCTTCCTGCCGTTCCTTGAAGCTTACCACCACAGGCGGCGCTGTCACAACACTGTGACAGCACCACCGGTGGGGGCAAGCTGGACGGCAGGAAGACAAGCATAACACTGTGAGGTTGTGCGTGTGTCGGCAAGCTCTAGGACGGCAAGAACACCAGCATAACTCTGGGACGGCGTTCCTGCCGTCTTTTGAAGCTTGCCAACACAGGCGGCGCTGTCACAGCGTTATGCTGGTGTTTCTGTCGTCAATTGAAGCTTGCCAACACACGCGAAACTCTCACAGTGTTTTGCTGGTTTTTCTGCCGTCCCTTGAAGCTTGTCCCCACCGGTGGTGCGGTCACAGTATTGTGCTGGTGTTCCTATCGTCCCTTGAAGCTTGCCACAACTGGAGGAAGTGTTACATTGTTGTGCTGGTCTTCCTGCCGTCCAATGAAGCTTGCCACCACATGTAGAGCTTTCACAGTGTTGTGCTGGTCTTCCTGCCGTCCCTTGAAGCTTGTCCCCACCGGTGGTGCTGTCACAGTGTTGTGCTGGTCTTCCTATCGTCCCTTGAAGCTTGCCACCACAGGCGATGATGTCACAGTGTTGTGCTGGTTTTCCTGCCATCCTTTGAAGATTCCCACAACATGTGGAGCGGTCACAGTGTTGTGCTGGTCTTTCCTACGTCCCTTGAAGCTTGCCACAACTGGAGGAAGTGTTACAGTGTTGTACTGGTCTTCCTGCCGTCCCTTGAATATTGCCACGACACGTGGAGCTGTCACAGTGTTGTACTGGTCTTCCTGTCATATTTTGAAGCTTGCCACCACATGTGGAGCTTTCACAGTGTTGTGCTGGTCTTACTGCAGTCCGTTGAAGCTTGCCACCACAGGTGGAGATGTCACAGTATTGTATTGGCCTTCCTGCCGTCATTTAAAGCTTGCCAGAACAGTCGAAGCGGTCTCAGTGTTTTGCTGGTCTTCTTGTTGTCCCTTGAAGATTGCCACCACAGGCGGAGTTGTCTCAGTGTTGTGCTGGTCTTCCTGCCGTCCCTTGAAGCTTATCACCACTGGCGGAGATGTCACAGTGTTGTGCTTGTCTTTCTGCCGTCTTTTGAAGCTTGCCAATACAAACGTGGCTGTTTCTGTGTTGTGCTGGTCTTTCTGCCGTTCCTTGAAGCTTGACACCCCAGGTGGAGATGTCACAGTGTTTTGCTGGTCTTCCTGCAGTCCCTTGAAGCTTGCCACCACATGTGGAGCTTTCACAGTGTTGTGCTGGTCTTCCTGCCGTCCCTTGAAGCTTGCTACCACATGTGGAGCTTTCACAGTGTTGTGCTGGTCTTCCTGCCGTCCCTTGAAGCTTACCACCATAGGCGGAGACGTCACAGTGTTGTGCTGGTCTTCCTGCCGTCCCTTGAAGCTTACCACCACAGGCGGAGCTGTCACAGTGTTGCGCTGGTGTTTCTGCCGTCCCTTGAAGCTTGCCACCACACGAAGAGCTGTCACAGCTTCTTTTCTAAAACTGTGGTCCAAGGAGAATGTTGGGGAGCGGAGCCCAGGTGGGGGCCTATGGGGGTTGTTGTGGGGTGGGGTTTGTGATGAGGGGTGCGGGAGAGTGCCCATAGGGGGTTGCTGTAGCGGTAGGGTTTGTGATGAGGGGGTGGGGACAGAGGGAACAGTATGTGAGTGTTGGTTTAGATTGTTCACTTGCCTTGGGGTTGTCATGGTTGGAGTCCTTCTGCGGATGTTTCTGGAGAGTGTGTTTGTCCTTCCACCTGGGTCTGGGTTCTTCTGCTCGTCTTTGTCATTTCCTCTTGTTCCTCCTTTCGTCTTTGTACCCTCTCTTTCAGTATCATCCTTTATTCTTGTGTTCTGTCTCGATCGAGGTACACTCTCTGATACTCCGGTTTGTTCCTCAGTCGTGCTTTCTCCTGCAGGATCGTGGTTCGAGCTAATTCTGCCTTGAAAATTACTTTGAGAAGTCGTTTTTTTCTGTGCTGTTCTTCCTGCCGTCCCTTGAAGCTTGCCACCACACGAATAGCTGTCACAGTGTTGTGCTGGTCTTTCTGCCGTCCCTTGAAGCTTGTCACCATAGGCGGAGCTGTCACAGTGTTGTGCTGGTCTTTCTGCCGTCCCTTGAAGCTTGCCACCACAGGCGGAGCTGTCACAGTGTTGTGCTGGTCTTTCTGCCGTCCCTTGAAGCTTGCCACCACAGGCGGAGCTGTCACAGTGTTGTGCTGGTCTTTCTGCCGTCCCTTGAAGCTTGCCACCACAGGCGGAGCTGTCACAGTGTTGTGCTGGTCTTTCTGCCGTCCCTTGAAGCTTGCCACCACAGGCGGAGCTGTCACAGTGTTGTGCTGGTCTTCATACCATCCCTCGAAGGATTCCACCTCAGAAGTAGCTGTGAGTGTTGTGATGGTATTCCTGAAGTCTCTTGAAGCTTGCTACGACAGGTGGAGCTGCCACAGTGTTGTGCTGGTCTTCCTGCCGTCTTTTGAAGCTTGCCACCACAGGCGAAGCTGTCACAGTGTTGTGCTGGTCTTTCTGCCCTCTTTTGAAGCTTACCACCACAGGTGGAGGTGTCACTGTGTTGTGCTGGTCTTCCTGCCGTCTTTTGAAGCTTGCCACGACAGGTGGAGCTGTCACAGTGTTGTGCTGGTCTTCCTGCCGTCTTTTGAAGCTTTCCACGACAGGTGGAGCTGTCACAGTGTTGTGCTGGTCTTCCTGCCGTCTTTTGAAGCTTGCCACGACAGGTGGAGCTGTCACAGTGTTGTGCTGGTCTTTCTGCCCTCTTTTGAAGCTTGCCACGACAGGCGGAGCTGTCACAGTGTTGTGCTGGTCTTTCTGCCCTCTTTTGAAGCTTGCCACGACAGGTGGAGCTGTCACAGTGTTGTGCTGGTCTTCCTGCCGTCTTTTGAAGCTTGCCACCACAGGTGGAGCTGTCAGTGTTGTGGTGGAAAGCACCATCGCTTATATATGAAATTAAAATTCTGGTTACATATGGCGAGAGGGAGTGTGTGTGTGTACTCACCTAATTGTACTCACCTAATTGTGGTTGCAGGTGTCGAGACTCAGCTCCTGGCCCCTCCTCTTCGCTGTCCGCTACTGGGTCTCTGCTCTCCCTGCTCCATGAGCTTTATCATACCTCGTCTTAAAGCTATGTATGGTTCCTGACTCAACTACATCATTTGCTAGACAATTCCACTTCCTGACTACTCTATGGCTGAAAAAATACTTCCTAACATCCCTTTGACTCATTTAAGTCTTCAGCTTCCAATTGTGCCCCCTTGTTTCTGTGTTCCCTCTCTGGAACATCCTGTCACTATCTACCTTGTCGATTCCCCGCAGTATTTTGTATGTCGTTATCATGTCTCATCTAACCCTTCTGTCCTCCAGTGTTGTTAGTCCTAGTTCCCTCAACCTTTCTTCGTAGGACAGTCACCTGAGCTGTGGAACTAACCTTGTCGCAAACCTTTGCACTTTCTCTAGTTTCTTGATGTGCTTGACCAGGTGTGGGTTCCAGACTGGTAGTATGGGCCTGACGTACACGGTATACAGTGTCTTGAACGAGTTCTTGTTAAGGTAACAGAACGCTAATCTTAGGTTTGCTAATCGCCCATATGCTGCCGCAGTTATCTGGTTGATGTGTGCTTCTGGAGACGTGCTTGGTGTCATGCTCACCCCAAGGTCTTTCTCCTTTAACGAGGTTTGTAGCCTTTGTCAGCGATCTTCTTTGCCCTTCCCCGATCTTCATGACTTTGCATTTGGTGGGATTAAATTCGAGAATCCAGTTGCTAGACCAGATGTCCAGCTTGTCCAGGTCTCTTTGAAGTCCTGCTGTGTGTTAGTTACCATTTTGTCCTAGGCACATGTCGATTAGACACTAGGCCTGTTGTATATGCGTGCGTGTGTGTTGTGTTGTGGTTGTGTGTGTGTGTGTGTGTGCTCACCTAATTGTACTCACCTAATTGTGGTTGCAGGGGTCGAGACTCAGCTCCTGGCCCCGCCTCTTCGCTGTCCGCCACTGGGTCTCTGCTCTCCCTGCTCCATGAGCTTTATCATACCTCGTCTTAAAACTATGTATGGTTCCTGCCTCCACTATATCTTTCTCTAGACTATTCCACTTCCTGACTACTCTGTGGCTGAAGAAATGCTTCCTAACATCCCTTTGACTCATCTGAGTCCTCAGCTTCCAGTTGTGTCCCCTTGTTTCTGTGTTCCCTCTCTGGAACATCCTGTCACTGTCTACCTTGTCGATTCCCCGCAGTATTTTGTATGTCGTTATCATGTCTCCTCTGACCCTTCTTTCCTCCAGTGTTGTTAGTCCTATTTCCCTCAACCTTCCTTCATAGGACAGACCCCTGTGTGTGTGTGTGTGTGTATGTGTGTGTGTGTGTGTGTGTGTGTGTATGTGTGTGTGTGTGTGTGTGTGTACTCACTTAGTTGTAGTTGTAGGGGTCGATTCATAGCTCCTGGCCCCACCTCTTCACTGGCCTCTACTGGGTCACTCTCCCCGCACCATGAGCTTTATGATATCTCTTCTTAAAGCTATGAATGGATCCTGCCTCCACTACATCGCTTTCCAAACTATTACACTTCCTGACCACTCTGTGGCTGAAGAAATACTTCCTAACATCCCTGTGATTCATCTGAGTCTTCAACTTCCAACTGTGTCCCCTTGTTGTTGTGTCCCATCTCTGGAACATTCTGTCTCTGTTCACCTTGTCAATTCCTGTCAGTATTTTATATGTCGTTATCATGTCCCCCGTTTCTCTCCTGTCCTCCAGTGTCGTCAGGACATACCCCTTAGCTCCGGGACTAGTCTTGTTGCAAACCTTTGCACTTTCTCTAGTTTCTTTACGTGCTTGGCTAGGTGTGGGTTCCAAACTGGTGATACATACTTCAATATGGGCCTAACGTACACAGTGTACAGGGTCCTGAACGATTCCTTATTATGATGTCGGAATGCTGTTCTTAGGTTTCCTTGGCGCCCGTATGCTGCAGCAGTTATTTGGTTGATGTTCGACTCAGGATATGTGCCTGGTGTTATACTCACCCCAAGATCTTTTTCCTTGATTGAGGTTTGCAGTCTCTGTCCCCCTAGACTACACTTTGTCTGCGGTCTTCTTTGCCCTTCCTCAATCTTCATGACTTTGCACTTGGTGGGGTTGAACTCCAGGAGCCAATTTCTGGACCAGGCTTGCAGCCTGTCCAGATCCCTTTGTAGTTCTGCCTGGTCCTCGTCCGATTGAATTCTTCTCATCAACTTCACATCATCTGCAAACAGGGACACTTCGGAGTCTATTCCTTCCGTCATGTCGTTCACAAATACCAGAAACAGCACAGGTCCTAGGACTGACCCATGTGGAACCCCACTCGTCACCGGCGCCCACTCTGACACCTCGCCACGTACCATGACTCGCTGCTGTCTTCCTGACAGGTATTCCCTGATCCATTGTAGTGCCTTCCCTGTTATTCCTGCCTGGTCCTCCAGCTTCTGCACTAATCTCTTGTGTGGAACTGTGTCAAACGCCTTCTTACAGTCCAAGAAAATGCAATCCACCCACCCCTCTCTCTCTCTTGTATTACTGCTGTCACCCTGTCATAGAACTCCAGTAGGTTTGTGACACAGTTTTTCCCGTCCCTGAAACCATGTTGGCCGTCGTTGACAAGCTCATTCCTTTCCAGGTGCTCCACCACTCTTCTGATAATCTTCTCCATGACCTTGCTTACTATACATGTCAGTGACACTGGTCTGTAGTTTAGTGCTACGTTCCTGTCTCCTTTTTTTTAAAATTGTGACTACATTTGCTGTCTTCCATATCTCAGGTAGTTGCCCTGTTTCGATAGATGCGTTGAAGATTGTTATTAGTGGTACAAATAGCTCCTCTGCTCCCTCTCTCAGGACCCATGGAGAAATGTTATCCGGCCCCATCGCTGTCATTTCTTGTGACCTCCCCTCCTTCCTTCCTCAGCTGATTACCTGGTCCTTGACTGTTGTTTTCCTCCTGATGTGGCTGTACAACAGCTTTGGGTCAGATTTGGCTTTCGCTGCTATGTCATTCTCGTATTGTCTTTGGACCTCCCTTCTTTCCTGTGCATATTCATTTCTGGCTCTACGACTGCTCTCCTTATTCTCCTGGGTCCTTTTGCCTTCTATACTTCCATTCCCTGGCACACTTGTTTTTGCTTCCCTGCACCTTTGGGTGAACCATGGGCTCATCCTGGCTTTTTCGCTTTTCCTGTTACCCTTGGGTACAAACCTCTCCTCAACTTCCTTGCAAATTGTTGTCATATATTCCATCATCTCGTTTACTGACTTCCCTGCCAGCTCTCTGTCCCACTGAACTCCGTGCAGGAAATTCTTCATGCCCACCTAGTCCCCTTTCTTGTAGTTTGGCTTCATTCGTCCAGCCCTTCCTGCCTCCTCCTACACTTGTAGTTCTACTGTGTATTCGAAGCTTAGAACCACATGATCACTGGCCTCAAGGGGCTTTCATATGTGATGTCCTTAATATCTGCACTACTCAAGGTGAATGCTAGGTCCAGTCTCGCTGGTTCGTCCTCCCCTCTCTCTCTGGTAGTGTCCCTTACGTGTTGGTACATGAGATTTTCCAGTACCAATTCCATCATCTTAGCCCTCCACGTTTCTTGGCCCCCATGTGGCTCTAAGTTCTCCCAATCAATTTCCTTATGGTTGAAGTCACCCATGATCAGTAGCTTCGCCCTGCTCGCATGAGCCCTTCTGGCCACTTCAGCTAGTATGTCAACCATCGCTCTATTACTCTCATCATACTGTTGCCTTGGCCTCCTGCTGTTCTGTGGTGGTTTATACATCACTGCAATTACCACCTTTGGACCTCCAGACCGAAGTGTTCCAATTACGTAATCTCCTGCTTCTCCTCTGTCTCCTCTCTCCAGCTCATCAAAATCCCATTGGTTTTTGATCAGCAGTGCCACTCCTCCACCCCTCTGTTCCCTCTGTTTCCCTCAGGATCTGATATCCCGTTGGAAAGATGGCATCTGTTATCATCCCTTTGAGCTTTGTTTCAGTGAGGGCTATGATGTATGGTGATGCTTCGTTGACTCTTTCATAACACTTCTCCCACTTATTCAATATTCCATCAGCGTTGGTGTACCATACATTTAGTTTCCTCTCCAGCACTGTGTTTTGGGGGTCTGTGGGGGTGGGGGACCTGGCAGTAAGCTGCAGGATGTGTGCGTGTGTGTGTGCTTGTGCCAGAATACACTAGGTTATCCTGTGTTACTTGAGTTTCATTGTTAATGTCTATAATAAGTCTCTGAGCCGCTGTTCAAACAAAGTCAGTTACAAATAATATATAAATATACATCTGTTGATATACGAAATTGTTTTGTTAAAATATTAAGTGAAATAAACTCTGCTGGGAACAAGAAAATGTTACACCAATTGAATTTCAGTTCAACTACTTTATTGACTATTATTAATGGAATAAAATTAATAATAAAGCTGAAATAATTATCTCAATAATTAGCTCAACGTCAACTATTTAACGTTACCTATTATTGTCCATTTTATGTTTTCGTTATTTTAAAAGAGACCAAGTTAGGTTAGCTTAGTTTAAGTCAGGCTGAGTTTGTTAGCACTGAGTATATGTCGCAAGGGATGTGTTTCTCAAAGTATATAACTGGTGAAGCTGAACTTTAAACTGTAGATTCTAGATGTGTGCTGGTGACAAGGTCACCGTGTAGTCCAACACCCTCGTGTAGTTCCTTGTGTGGTGGTGACAAGGTCACCGTGTAGTCCAACACCCTCGTGTAGTTCCTTGTGTGGTGGTGACAAGGTCACCGTGTAGTCCAACACCCTCGTGTAGTTCCTTGGTGGTGGTACAAGGTCACCGTGTAGTCCAACACCCTCGTGTAGTTCCTTGTGGTGGTGACAAGGTCCATCCGATGTAGCAACACCCTCGTGTAGTTCTTGTGTGGTGGTGACAAGGTCACCGTGTAGTCCAACACCTCGTGTAGTTCCTTGTGTGGTGGTGACAAGGTCACCGTGTAGTCAACACCCTCGTGTAGTTCCTTGGTGGTGGTAACAAGGTCACCGTGTAGTCAACACCCTCGTGTAGTTCCTTGAGTGGTGGTGACAAGGTCACCGTGTAGTCCAACACCCTCGTGTAGTTCTTTGTGGTGGTAACAAGGTCACCGTGATGTAACACCCTCGTGTAGTTCCTGGTCTTACAACACATTAACAGCCAATCTTGGTAAGGATGTAGATGTATTTCAGAGAACCGACAACTGGTAAATTAGACACATATGCAACACTTGGGATCTTTATTGAAATGTTTCGCCACACAGTGGAAACATCTTGGGATCATGATCGTTAAGTCACCTTACCTAAACCTATAGTGATGACCTACTTCCACCTGTGGTTATTCACTGTGACACCTTCGTGCTTATCTATATTGTTATCAACATTGATGGAGTATTACATGTGACTCCAGGCTCAGGGACTGATTACCTCAAACTCCTTCAATCTCACAGTTCTTCTTTGTACTGGACTGATGAAGCCACTGTGGGGCAGAAACTTTCAAATAAAGTACCAGAGTGTGACATTGTCCAGGTATTGCAATGTGTCCAGGTGTATAATGGCAATAATGTATTATGGTAAGTATGTATAGTATAGTGTCGACAAAATTCATCTGAAGTACGAGTGTTCTTTAAAAAATAGCAAATCCTGCAAACAGTGTCATTATCATCACAGTGTCATTATCATCACAGTGTCATTATCATCACAGTGTCATTATCATCACAGTGTCATTTCATCACAGTTATCACAGTGTCATTATCATCACAGTGTCATATATCAGTCATACAGTGTCATTATCATCACAGTGTCATTATCATCACAGTGTCATTATCATCACAGTGTCATTATCATCACAGTGTCATTATCATCACAGTGTCATTATCATCACTCACGAGGGTGTGTGTTTCACACGAGGTGTGTTCAAGTTTTTTCACACGAGGGTTGTGTGCTTCACACGAGGTGTGTGTTTCACACGAGGTGTGTGCTTCACACAGGTGACCAGGGGTGTTTCACACGAGGTGTGTGCTTCACAGAGGTGGTGTTTCACACGAGGTGTGTGAAGGCTTCACACGAGGTGTGTGCTTCACACGAGGGTGTGTGCTTCACACGAGGTGTGTGCTTCACACGAGGTGTGTGTTCACACGGGTGTGTGCTTCACACGCAGGGTGTGTGCTTCACACGAGGGTAGTGTGTGCTTACACAGGGTGTGCCACAGGGTGTGTCACAGTGTGTGCTTCACACGGGGTGTGTGTTCACACGAGTGTGTGCTTCACACGAGGGTCACCGTGTGTTTCACACGAGGGTGTGTCACTTTCACGAGTGTGTGTTTCACAACGAGGTGTGTGTCACACGAGGTGTGTGCTTCACACGAGGGTGTGTGCTTCACCGGTGTGTGACAGTGTCACACAGGTGGTGTGCTTCACACGAGGCTGTGTGTCACCGGTTAAGTGTGTCTTCACACGAGGGTGTGTGTTTCACACGAGGTGTGTGCTTCACCAGGGTGGTAAGGTTCCACAGGGTGTCATTCTTACACAGGGGGTCAATGTTTCACACAGGTGGTGTGTTTCACACGGGTGTGTTCACACCACGAGTGTGTGTTTCACGAGGTGTGTGTTTCACCGAGAAAACTGCAGAGTTACAACTATTTGCAGTATAGTAAGCATACATTGACTTATCACTAACGTGAATTAAGCAAAGGTGGTGCCGAATATATTCCAATTCGCAGGATCTATTCAACAGATTCAGTGACCACCGAAGCAGGGTGAGCACCGAGGCAGGTGACCGCCGAGGCAGGGTGACACCGAGGCAGGGTGACCCCGAGGCAGGGTGAGCACCGAGGCAGGGTGACCCCGAGGCAGGGTGAGCACCGAGGCAGGGTGACACCGAGGCAGGGTGAGCACCGAGGCAGGGTGAGCACCGAGGCAGGGTGAGCACCGAGGCAGGGTGACCATACACCGAGGCAGGGTGAGCACCGAGGCAGGGTGACACGAGGCAGGGTGACACCGAGGCAGGTGACCACCGAGGCAGGGTGACACCGGGCAGGGTGACCACCGAGGCAGGGTGACCACCGAGGCAGGGTGACACCGAGGCAGGGTGACCACCGAGGCAGGCGTACGGGAGGTGACACCGAGGCAGGGTGACACGAGGCAGGTGACCACCGAGGCAGGTGACCACCGAGGCAGGGTGACCACCGAGGCAGGGTGACCACCGAGGCAGGGTGACCACCGAGGCAGGGTGACCACCGAGGCAGGGTGACCACCGAGGCAGGGTGACCACCGAGGCAGGGTGACCACCGAGGCAGGGTGACCACCGAGGCAGGGTGAGCACCGAGGAAGGGTGAGCACCGACGCAGGGTGACCACCGAGGCAGGGTGACCACCGAGGCAGGGTGACCACCGAGGCAGAGAGAGCACCGAGGCAGGGTGAGCACCGAGGCAGGGTGAGCACCGAGGCAGGGTGACCACCGAGGCAGAGTGACCACCGGGGCAGGGTGACCACCGAGGCAGGGTGACCACCGAGGCAGGTTGACCACCGAGGCAGGGTGACCACCGAGGCAGGGTGAGCACCGAGGCAGAGTGACCACCGAGGCAGGGTGACCACCGAGGCAGGGTGACCACCGAGGCAGGGTGACCACCGAGGCAGGGTGACCACCGAGGCATGGTGAGCACCGAGGCAGGGTGACCACCGAGGCAGGGTGACCACCGAAGCAAGGTGAGCACCGAGGCAGGGTGAGCACCGAAGCAGGTTGAGCACCGAGGCAGGGTGAGCACCGAGGCAGGGCGAGCACCGAGGCAGGGTGACCACCGAGGCAGGGTGACCACCGAGGCAGGGTGACCCAAAAGAAAGAAAACCCCAAAAAAAGAAAATACTTTCATCATCATTCAACACTTTCACCACACTCACACCTAATCACTGTCTTTGCAGAGGCGCTCAGATACGACAGCTGAGAATAGTCCCTCCCAGCTGTCACTATCCCAGACCCCTCCTTTAAAGTGCAGGCATTGTACTTCCCATTTCCAGGACTAAAGTCCAACTAAATCAATTAACTGGTTTTCCTGAATCCCTTCACAAAATATTACCCTGCTCACACTCCAACAGCTCGCCAGGTCCGAAAAACCATTCGTCTCCATTCACTCCTATCTAACACGCTCACACATGCTTGCGAAGTCCAAGCCCTTCGCCCACAAAACCTCCTTTACCCCTCCCTCCAACCTTTTCGATGACGACTCTTACCCCGCCTTCCTTCCCTACAGATTTATACGCTCTCCAAGTCATTCTACTTTGATCCATTCTCTCTAAATTACCAAACCACCTCAACAACCCCTCTTCAGCCCTCTGACAAATACTTTTAGTAACTCTACACCTCCTAATTTCTACACTCCGAATTTTCTGCATAATATTTACACCACACATTACCCTTAGACAGGACATCTCCACTGCCTCCAGCCGCCTCCTCACTGCAGCATTTGCAACCCAAGTTCACACCCATATAAGAGTGTCGGTATCACTATTCTTTCGTACATTCCCTTCTTTGCCTCCATGGATAATGTTTTTGTCTCCACAGATACCTCAATGCACCACTCACCTTTTTCCTTCATCAATTCTATGGTTAACCTCATCCTTCATAAACCCATCCGCTGACACGTCAACTCCCAAATATCTGAAAACATTCACTTCTTCCATAATCCCTCTCTCCAATGTTATATCCAATTTTTCTTTATTTAAATCGTTTGATACCCTCATCACCTTACTCTTATCTATGTTCACTTTCGACTTTCTACCTTTACACGCCCTCCAAACTCGTCCACTAACCTTTGCAACTTTTCTTTAGAATCTCCCATAAGCACAGTATCATCAGCAAAAAGTATCTGTGTCAACTCCCATTTTGCATTTAATTCCCCGTAATTTAATCGCACCCCTCTCCCCAACATCCTAGCATTTACTTCTTTTACAACCCCATCTATAAATATATTAAACAACCATTGTGACATCACACATCCCTGTCTAAGACCTACTTTTACCGGGAAGTAATCTCCCTCTCTCCTACACACCCTAACCTGAGCCTCACTATCCTCATAAAAACTCTTTACAACCTTCATTAACTTGCTACCTATTCCATACACTTTCAACATCTGCCACATTGCTCCCCTATCCACTCTATCATATGCCTTTTCTAAATCCATAAATGCAATGAAAACTTCCCTACCTTTATCTAAATACTGTTCACACATATGCTTCAATGTAATACTTGATCTACACATCCCCTACCCACTCTAAAGCCTCCTTGCTCATCTGCAATCCTACTCTGGAAGTCGCTCCCCATCCTTGGTGGTTTGCGGGTGAGCTGTGTGTGTTCCCTAGTGGTGCACCGGGGAAACTTTGTTTTCATCACAATGGCGGATGGCTATCGGTGCAGAGTGAACACGGTCTGTGTAGACTTGTTGAAAGGAGCTATATATCCCAGCAATGTGGAGGTTATCCTGCCCTTGATTCTACGAGATGTTTATAGGGTTTCTACTGCAGATATATAGGGGATTTCCTTAAATGGAGCTGCACGGATCTTCATTAAATTTATGACCACCGGGGCATACGAGAATGTTGTTGACAAGTATCAAGAGAAGTGTCTTGTGGTCAATGAAGGCTTGGAGGTTCGACTTCGTGATGTTTCAACATGCTATTTGTGGATACGCTTATGAAACATTCCTTTTGAGGCGACCGAAGTGGGCATCAGGAGGGTTTTTGGCCAGTTTGGAACCATACATGCAGCCAATATGGGCCGGTGGGCCCAAGGTATATATGCCGGCATGCTGGAGGGATCTTATTCCCTCAAGATGACCCTCAGATGGCAAATACAGTTGTATGTTATCATGGAAGATTTTCGGACACAGATATATGTGACGTACCCTGGGCAACAGAGGACGTGCCGCATCTGTGGGGCCCCGGGGCATGTAGCGGCTGTGTGTGACCAGTGTCAGGGTCTCCATCCTTCTAATCAATGTGAGGAGACTCGTCGAGAAGACTGGATCAATGGTGGCGGTGGACATGGAGACGCCTGTAGCAGAGGAGGTGTTTCATATGACCGTGGTGTCGGAGAAATGGAGTGAGGCTGTTGATAAGGCTGAATTGGAGGTCTCGAGTTTGCCAAAGGCATCGAGGGATGTGGACGAGGATACATTCCAAGGTGTATTGGTGGAGTCTGCAGAGGAGGTGGAGTTATTGAGGATTTGCAGGTCCCCAGTCTGGGGGATTTGCAGCGGCTGTTAGATAGCCCTATGTCAGAGGGTCTGATGCAATCGGAGGTTGTCATGGGGCCTGAGGTAGAGGGTTTGGGTATGTGACAGTGTTGAGAGGTCCACTGTGTCCGATCACCCATCGAAGGTTGTGGCGGAAGTTGAGGTGTATCGAGCATCTGGGGATGGGTACATGGAGCTTATGGGTGCGTCTCGTAAGAGGTCTAGTTACGCAGGGGATGATGATGTCATCACTCCTCGCCAGTGGAGTTGCAAAAAGGCCTGGGTGGAGGTAGTGAAGGGTGCCAAGGAAGGTTTGAGGGGGACAGGTGGGGGGAAGGGGGGGCAGGTGAGTCGGGGGAATAATGGTACTGCTACGACAGGAGTATCGGGTCCCGTGAGGCAAAGAGGGAAGCCCCCGCTACAGAATTCAGGTGTTTAAATATGAACGTAAATGGCCTCCGGGCGGAGGTCAAGAGGAGATGGGTAGAGGTGACTTTGAGACGTATGAATGTTGATGTATGTATACTCCAGGAACATAATTTCCGGTGTGGTAGGGACCTGGTATTGAATGGGTATATATTATATACTGGGAGTTCTGAGTATTTAAAGGGTGGGGTGACGGTAGGGGTATGTGAGACCAGCCCCTTCACTTTGAAGGCATGGGAAGAGGGGGGTGGCAGGATAGTCAGGGTGGACAGGGAGTGGGGTGACATTCAGGTGTGCTTCATCGGGGTGTACATGCTGGCGAGTAATAACTGTCGGGTGAAAGAGGATTTTGTTAGGAGGGATCTGGTTTATGCTTTGCGTGGTCTTCTCTTGATTACCATAATTGCTGGTGACTGGAATTGTGTGATTAGGGGGAGGGACGTTGAGCCTCGGGGAGCAGGGTGTATGTTGGGGGTTTTGCGGGATGTACTGTGGGCAGTAGGGGTGGAGGATGTAGTCCAGGGTGGTGGATGGGAAGTGGAGCATACTTTTGTCAGAAAAGGTTATGCGGCGAGGCTGGATCGGGTATACGTGTCATCGGCTATACAGGTCGGCAGTGTAACTTGCATGGAAGTGGGATTCTCTGATCATAGGGGTGTTTTGGTAACTTTGGGATGGGTTGGTGCTGTCCACATATTTCCTGGTTATTGGAAACTAAATATGGGTTTGTTGCAGGGACTTGATCATAGGGAGGTTTTTGCGGATTGGTGGGAAAGGTTGTGGGGGGGGGTAGAGGAATTGTTAATGTTGTGCAGTGGTGGACGGATAGAGCGAAGGTGGCTATTAAGGATTTTTACAGTAGGCTGGGTAGGGAGGAGGCGAGGTTGAAGTACGGTAAGCAGCGTTATCTGGAATATCAGTTACAGGAATGTTATAAAGGGGGAGGGAGGTACCCCATGGGTGATATTGTGGACATACAGGGTCAACTGCAGGATTTACAAAATGAGGTTTTTAATGTGACTAGGGTATGGGGGAAGTGGAAGACGTCCTTTGGGGTGATAAGCCATCAGCAATGGTTTTGCGAAGATTTCAAAGGAGGAGAAAGGGAATGACGATCATGGCATTGACTGTGGATGAGGATTTGGAGGGTATAGGCGTGGTCAGGTAGTACAAACGATGGAAGCTATGAGTTGTTATGCAGATAAATGGTTTAAACGAAAGTTGAGGGAGGGGGAATGTGATTGGGGAGCACGAACAATTGTGTTGGAGGGCATAGGTGCAGGGTTAGGGAATGAGCAAAGAGAATGTATGGAGGGGAGCATTACTGAAGAAGAAGTTTGGCAGGCAGTACAGGAACAACATTTGGGAAAGGCACCAGGGATTGACGGAATCTCCAGGATTTTTACGTGACCCATTGGGAAGTGTTGCGAGGGGGTTTGGTGGCTCTATTCAATGGTATGAAAATGTCAGGTTGTATGAGCGAGGATCAGCGTACTGGGGTTGTGGTCTTAGTTCCAAAGGGGAAGGATAGTCATACTTTGAAGAATTATAGGGCAATCACATTACTCTGTTCCGATTATAAAAATTTTGTGAGCATCTTAGGAAATCGTAGTAAGAAAGTTTTGGACTACTTCTTAGATAAGGGGCAATATGGGGTTCCGGGGCATAGTTTTAGTGGAGGACATCATAGAATCAGAGGTTTTGTGGAATGTAGGGGGGGGTAGGTGTCGTAGTGCTGGATTGGGAAATGGCATACGACAGCGTAGACAGGGGAATGTTACGAGAGATCTTGATAAGACAGGGTTTGGTGAGGAAATCGTGGAGTGGGTGGGTATGCTATATTCTCGACGGGTATGAAAGTTAATAGAGTGATGTCAAAATTGTTGGAAGTGGGTACATGTGTAGGAGGGACATTGGGCCAGAATTATGGATGGGTAACGGTTGATAATATAAAAATCTGTGATGTGTTTTTATGTGTGGAGCCGGGGAGGGCAAGAGAAATGAATTCTTCATTGGTGGTGGAGGCGGCATTGAACAGGATGATGGGATAGAGGGCAGGGGAAGTCACCCTTTTGCAAAGGGTCACAGTTGTTAACACTTTGGTGTACAATAAATTATGGTTTGTGGCTGCGGTATATCCGCTTATTGAGGGTGATATACAGAGGTTGAGGCAGAGGGTCATGCGTTTTGTTTGGGGTTATGGGAGACACTGGTTAAGGGAGGAGGTTGTAACGACTAGGGTCATTCACGGTGGCATGGGATTAATTTCATTGAAAAGGCGATTAATGGGGCTATATGTGAGGCAGGAATTTTTAGCTAGGGGAGGGCCCCGTGGGAGGAGGGTGAATGAGGTAATGAGGGAGGTGTGCAGGTGGTGGCAGGGTAGGGATCTAATGGTATACGAGACGCTTTTGCAGCACCTTCTTGTTGTAGCAGATCCGGGGAAGGTACGGGTGGGTAGGTTAGACAGGGTAGGGAGTTGTAGTAGGGCACTGCAAGGTGAGGAGACATACCCTTTGTATGATTGGAGAAGTATTTGGTACTGGCTCAAGAAGTTGAAATTGCCTTCCAGGGTAAGGGAAATGGGTTATCGGTTTTTACATGGCATACTTGCTTCAAGGGCTCAACTTTTCATGATGGGGTTGGTAGGGACTGGTAGTTGTAATAGTTGTGGTATGCTAGAGATGGCTTATCATTCAGTTTATTTTTGTGAGGAGTTGGCGAGGGTGAGGGAATGGTTTGGGAGAATTATACGAAGGGTAGGGGAGGGGTTTGTCAAGTTTGATTCTTAGTTTAGACGTTGGGGGTTGCGCAGAGGATGTACGTAGGGCCGTAATGTACTTGGCATTGGATTATATTTCTGTGTCATGGAGAATGAGGGAGGTCAGGGGAGAAGTACGTGTTAGGGCATTAGCAGCTAGGTTCTATAGAACAGTATGTAGGAATCGAGATTTGTATGGTCGGGCATGGGAACAGGCTTTTCCAGAGGGGTATCAGCAATTAACGATGGGTATCTTATTGAGGGGTGGTGGGGGTGCTGAATAGGGGGGGTTGGTCTCTCAGGGGGGCGGTGTGGAAGGTGTATACTTCATTAGGTATGTATGTGAGTCACATGAGGGGGGGTTAGGAGCAAGGGGCAGGTGGGGTCGGGGTTGGGGTTTTCCTCTCATTAGTTTGATATGATAATGTGACTTTCCTACTCATGATGCAGATGAGGGTGGTGGGGCTATTTAGGGGTTTGGAGTTAGGGGTAAGGTGGCGGGGCTTGTCTCACTGTGTGTTCGGCTTGTCTCACTGTGTGTTCGGCTTGTCTCACTGTGTGTTCGGGACAGAACAGGATCTATTAGAACAGTGGTAGTAAATAGATTGGAGTATCGAAATTATAATGCCATTGTCTTGTCTTGAAAAAAAAAATTGTGTTGGCCTCAGGAGGTGTTTCAAAATCATGTACATGGTTATTGGTTATAGAGGATAATTATATTAGTATTTGTTTGTTTTGTGGTTTTTCCGATAAGGTATAAATGTCATGTCATATGTATGTCTTATCATCATTATCTTATCCTCAAGGATGTTGTATGATTAGGTAATGAATGTTTTAATTGGATTGGATCATGAGGCCTGTAGATGTATTACTTACTTGTACTGTAAATTCTTGGGAGTTTAGTCGTCCCATTTCATTGTTTTGCTCTGGTATTGAGTAATGCACCAGAGGGTTTAAAGAGCTTGTAATGATGATGTATAGAGTGTTAACTCATTGTAATTGTAGGTATGTTTATCTGAATTCTCTAAAAAAATGATAATTTATGTTGTATGTGTTTTATATTTTGACGTTGTGGACACTCATGTGAACTTTTATATAGATCAGTGTAATAATGCAATGATAGGCGGATAACTACAATATCTATGAAAATTTTTATTTTTGGAGACTTAGGTCTCGTAATGAAAGAGCTTGTTAATATATATATAATTTTCTATGGAGGTTCTTGGGGATCCATTCAATACGTTGGGTTTCATTATATATTTTGTTTGTAGGAATAGCATTAAAGGGTAAATGAGATTGTTCGTTATGTATGGTTATATAGATTAAGGTCAATTGTTGTTAGTTGCCTGTACTAACGTGGGGCTGGTTTAGGTGTTGTACTAACGTGGGGTTGGTTTAGGTGTTGTACTAACGTAGGGTTGGTTTAGGTGTATAGTCTTTTACACACGTTTTAGTAGTGTGTAATATTATTTCACATAATTGTGACTTCGTATACAATAAGGGAAGTGTTAGGTTATGTAAGGGATTTTGATTATCATTGTGTGTTTTGGGGATCAGTGTTTCCTCATGTAGGGCGTATATTATTTTGGTAATTGTATTATTTGGTTAGGTTCCTATTATAATGGCATGTATGTTGTGAACACATGCTTCATATAGATGAAGGTTTTGTTTTTATGTTTATGTTATGTTTTTTTTTTTCTTTGGAATTATGTTTTTTGTAAGGATACTTTGTACTGCAATGTATATATGACATTATTTTAAATAAAATATAAAAAAAATCCTACTCTCTGTCTTACCTCCAATTCTTTCAATAATAATCCTGCCATACACTTTACCTGGTATACTCAGTAAACTTATTCCCCTATAATTTTTACACTCTCTTTTATCCCCCTTCCCTTTATATAAAGGAACTATACATGCTCTCTGCCAATCCCTAAGTACCTTCCCCTCTTTCATATATTTATTAAACAAAAATACTGTTACGCCCTGTCATAGATTAATGTAAAAATGAGGTTTTTCTCTTAATATTATATGACTCAATATTAGTTATGTGTTTAGGCAGGTGACTTAAAGAGTGAAGGGGTGAAGTACTGAGCGGCTCGTTTGTACCCCCCCCCCCTTCTATACCAAGTAGAGGTCAAACCTAGGCACTCTACTCAGGTCAGTTCTCTCTCACCCCTTGTACGGTGAGCATACCCTAGGGTACTTGAGTTCTCTCTCACCCCTGGTGTGGTGAACATACCCTCAGAGGCTCTGAGACTCTTCAGTTCTCTCACCCTTGATATGCTGAACATACCCTCAGAGGCTCTCCGAGACTCTTCAGCTCTCTCACCCTTGGTATGCTGAGCATACCTCAGAGGCTCTGAGACTCTTCAGTTCTCTCACCCTTGATATGCTGAGCATACCCTCAGAGGCTCTCGAGACTCTTCAGTTCTCTCACCCTTGTATGCTGACATACCTCAGAGGCTCTCGAGACTCTTCAGTTCTCTCACCCTTGGTATGCTGAGCATACCCTCAGAGGCTCTCCAAGACTCTTCAGTTCTCTCACCCTTGGTATGCTGAGCATACCCTCAGAGGCTCTCCGAGACTCTTCAGTTCTCTCACCCTTGGTATGCTGAGCATACCCTCAGAGGCTCTCCGAGACTCTTCAGTTCTCTCACCCTTGGTATGCTGAGCATACCCTCAGAGGCTCTCCGAGACTCTTCAGTTCTCTCACCCTTGGTATGCTGAGCATACCCTCAGAGGCTTTCCGAGACTCTTCAGTTCTCTCACCCTTGGTATGCTGAACATACCCTCAGAGGCTCTCCGAGACTCTTCAGTTCTCTCACCCTTGGTATGCTGAGCATACCCTCAGAGGCTTTCCGAGACTCTTCAGTTATCTCACCCTTGGTATGCTGAGCATACCCTCAGAGGCTCTCCAAGACTCTTCAGTTCTCTCACCCTTGGTATGCTGAGCATACCCTCAGAGGCTCTCCGAAGACTCTTCAGTTCTCTCACCCTTGGTATGCTGAGCATACCCTCAGAGGCTCTCCAAGACTCTTCAGTTCTCTCACCCTTGGTATGCTGAACATACCCTCAGAGGCTCTTATTTCCTCAAGTTCTATCTACAGAATAGACTTGGGAACTATGGTTCACTAGCGAGTTGTGACTCATATGGTAAACAGTGATAGTGACCTTCAGTGCAGTGATAGTGACCTTCAGTGCAGTGATAGTGACCTTCAGTGCAGTGATAGTGACCTTCAGTGCAGTGATAGTGACCTCCAGTGCAGTGATAGTGACCTTCAGTGCAGTGATTCTCTGCTTAAGTCTAGTGATAAACTCTAACTCGTTATTGATATTGTGAAGTGTTTCAATTTAAATGAAGTGTCATATATATCCTCTTTCCGTGTTATTATATAAAGACTGTACAGATTAAGGTAACTTGTGGCGCTTATATGAGAGTGAAAGTAAGGCCTATTTAAAGTGTGTACAACCCTCCTAAGAGTAAGGAGGTTATAGGATTATTTTATTTTACTAAGTGTTCTGAAAGGCTTAGTATTTTCTTAAATAAAAACCTCAAAATACCTTTAAGACCTCATTTCGCCTTGTGTTACTCAGATAAAAGTAGTATTTAGCTACTTCCTAGCACTTGCTGTACTGTTGTTACCCCTGTGGTTTAGCGCTTCTATTTGATTATAATAATAATGTACTGTTGTTGCGATAAGCACTAAACTAATTAGTGGTCTATAGGCCCTTATCGTAACAAATACCAACCACTCCAACACTATATTACCCCCCTGCTTTTAACATTTCTGTCATGATCCCGTCAGTTTCAGCTGCTTTACCCCTTTCATTCTACGTAATGCCTCACGCACCTCCCCCACACTCACATCCTGCTCTTCTTCACTCCTAAACGATGTTGTACCTCCCTGACCAGTGTATGAAATTACCGCCTCCCTTTTTTCATCGACATTTAAAAGTTTCTCAAAATATTCCCGCCATCTACCCAATACCTCCAGCTCCCCATCTACTAACTCCCCTACTGTTTTTAACTGACAAATCCATTCGTTCCCTAGGCTTTCTTAACTTTTTTATCTCCCTCCAAAAAATTTTCTTGTTTTCATCAAAATTTCTTGACAGAGCCTCTCCCATTCTTTCATCTGCTCTCCTTTTGCACTCTCTCACCACTCTCTTCACCTTTCTCTTACTCTCCATATACTCTGCTCTTCTATTAACACTTCTGTTTTGTAAAAACCTCTCATAAGCTACCTTTTTCTCTTTTATCACACCCTTTACTTCTTCATTCCACCACTCACTCCTCTTACCTCCTGCACCCACCCTCCTATAGCCACATATTCTAATAGTGCATTTTTAAAACTATCCCAACTCTCTTCAACCCCCCCATTACTCTTACTTGCACTAGTCCACCTTTCTGCCAATAGTTGCTTATATCTCACCCTAACTTCCTCCTCCCTTAGTTTATACACTTTTACCTCTCTCTTTATTGCTGTTGCCATTTTCTTTTTGTCCCATCTACCTTTTACTCTAACTGTAGCTAAAACTAAATAATGATCTGATATATCCGTTGCCCCTCTATAAACATGTACATCCTGAAGCCTACCCATCAACCTTTTATCCACCAATACATAATCTAACAAACTACTTTCTTTACGTGCTATATTATACCTTATATACTTATTTATCCTCTTTTTTCATAAAATATGTATTACTTATTACCAAACATCTTTCTACACATAGCTCAATTAACGGTTCCCCATTTACATTTACCCCTGGCACCCCAAATTTACCTACTACTCCCTCCACAATATTTTTACCCACTTCAGCATTGAGATCCCCAACCACAAGTACTCTCTCACTTGGTTCAAAACTCCCCATGCACTCACTCAACATCTCCCAATATCTCTGTCTCCTCTACACTTCTCTCTTCTCCAGGTGCATAAACATTTACTATAACCCACTTTTCACATCCAACCTTTATTTTACTCCACATAATCCTTGAATTTATACATTTATATTCTCTCTTTACCTGACATAACTGATTATTCAACATTATTGCCACTCCTTCTTTAGCTCTAACTCTATTTGAAACCCCTGACCTAATCCCATTTATTTCTCCCCACTCAAACTCTCCTACCGCCTTCATCTTTGTCTCACTTAAAGTCAGGACATCCAGCTTCTTTTCATTCATAACATCTACAATCATCTCTTTCTTATCCTTCGCACAACATCCACGCACATTCAAACATCCCACTTTGACGGTTTTCTTCTTTTTCTTTTTAGTAAATCTATACAGGAAAGGGGGTTACTAGCCCATTGTTCCCGGCATTTTAGTTGACTTTTACAACAAGCATGGCTTATGGAGGAAAAGATTCTTATTCCACTTCCCCATGGATATGAAAGGAAAAGCAATAAGAACAAGAACTATTAAGATAAAATCAAAGAAAACTCAGATGAGTGTGTATACATAAACGTGTACATGTATATGTAGCGTGACCTAAGTGTAAGTAGAAGTAGCAAGACGTACCTGAAATCTTGCATGTTTATGAGACAGAAAAAAGACACCAGCAATCCTACCATCATGTAAAACAAATACAGGCTTTCGTTTTACACTCACTTGGCAGGACGGTGGTTGCTGTCTACCAACCTACTACTACAAAATACAATACAAATATATATATATATATATATAATATATATATATATATATATATATATATATATATATATATATATATATATATATATATATATATATATATAATATATATATATATATATATATATCCTTGGACAAAACTGACCTAATTTGCGGGAAATGCTGTGCATAAGAAGCGACTTTCTATATATTACTATGTGATTGATATCAGTTATTGTCAGTATATTTTGCACATGTACTTGTAGAAATAAAGATATTTATTTATATTTAAGTGGAATGCTTGAGTAATAAGCGCGACCTGATGAGCAAAATGGGTCAATACTCGAAATAGTGGAAGGAAACGTCGTGGCAAGCGATGCAACATGAACGAGTTCAAGTTTTTATTGCAAAACAAAAAATTGCAGCAGAATGGAACAAACTGCCCAGTGAAACTATATGTGAACACAATGTAACTTTCAAGAACCCGCTGGTAAAGCATTTTGCACTCGTAGAATTAAACTCAAATGGGAAGATTCTGAAGTTTGTTCGGGAACTATATCACGATCAACAGTTATCAATGTGCAACACAAGTTAATAATAATAATAATAATAATAGTATTAGCGGTGGAGATGAAGGTAACAGTTGAGGGAGTCACAACAGTGGTCACTTGCACCATACTGTTCATAGGTAAAACTAGTGGTAACAGTGGTGTACTACTAGTTTTGGTAACAGTGGTGTAGTACTAGTTGTGGTAACAGTGGTGTAATACTAGTAGTTGTGGTAACAGTGGTGTAATACTAGTAGTTGTGGTAACAGTGGTGTAATACTAGTAGTTGTGGTAACAGTGGTGTAATACTAGTAGTTGTGGTAACAGTGGTGTAATACTAGTGGTTGTGGTAACAGTGGTGCAATACTAGTAGTTGTGGTAACAGTGGTGTAATACTAGTAGTTGTAGTAACAATGGTGTAATACTAGTAGTTGTGGTAACAGTGGTGTAATACTAGTAGTTGTGGTAACAGTGGTGTAATACTAGTAGTTGTGGTAACAGTGGTGTAATACTAGTAGTTGTGGTAACAGTGGTGTAATACTAGTGGTTGTGGTAACAGTGGTGTAATACTAGTAGTTGTGGTAACAGTGGTGTAATACTAGTAGTTGTGGTAACAGTGGTGTAATACTAGTGGTTGTGGTAACAGTGGGATTAATACTAGTAGTTGTGGTAAGTGGTGTAATACTAGTAGTTGTGGTAACAGTGGTGTAATACTAGTAGTTGTGGTAACAGTGGTGTAATACTAGTGGTTGTGGTAACAGTGGTGTAATACTAGTGGTTGTGGTAACAGTGGTGTAATACTAGTAGTTGTGGTAACAGTGGTGTAATATTAGTAGTTGTGGTAACAGTGGTGTAATACTAGTAGTTGTGGTAACAGTGGTGTAATACTAGTGGTTGTGGTAACAGTGCAGTAATACTAGTGGTTGTGGTAACAGTGGTGTAATACTAGTAGTTGTGGTAACAGTGGTGTAATACTAGTAGTTGTGGTAACAGTGGTGTAATACTAGTAGTTGTGGTAACAGTGGTGTAATACTAGTAGTTGTGGTAACAGTGGTGTAATACTAGTAGTTGTGGTAACAGTGGTGTAATACTAGTGGTTGTGGTAACAGTGGTGTAATACTAGTGGATGTGGTAACAGTGGGGTTAATACTAGTAGTTGTGGTAACAGTGGTGTAACACTAGTAGTTGTGGTAACAGTGGTGTAATACTAGTAGTTGTGGTAACAGTGGTGTAAAACTAGTAGTTGTGGTAACAGTGGTGTAATACTAGTAGTTGTGGTAACAGTGGTGTAATACTAGTAGTTGTGGTAACAGTGGTGTAATACTAGTAGTTGTGGTAACAGTGGTGTAATACTAGTAGTTGTGGTAACAGTGGTGTAATACTAGTAGTTGTGGTAACAGTGGTGTAACACTAGTAGTTGTGGTAACAGTGGTGTAACACTAGTAGTTGTGGTAACAGTGGTGTAATACTAGTAGTTGTGGTAACAGTGGTGTAATACTAGTAGTTGTGGTAACAGTGGTGTAATACTAGTAGTTGTGGTAACAGTGGTGTAATACTAGTGGTTGTGGTAACAGTGCTGTAATACTAGTAGTTGTGGTAACAGTGGTGTAATACTAGTAGTTGTGATAACAGTGGTGTAATACTAGTAGTTGTGGTAACAGTGGTGTAATACTAGTAGTTGTGGTAACAGTGGTGTAATACTAGTGGTTGTGGTAACAGTGGTGTAATACTAGTAGTTGTGGTAACAGTGGTGTAATACTAGTGGTTGTGGTAACTGGTGTAATACTAGTAGTTGTGGTAACAGTGGTGTAATACTAGTAGTTGTGGTAACTGGTGTAATACTAGTAGTTGTGGTAACAGTGGTGTAATACTAGTAGTTGTGGTAGGAGCAACACATGACATTATTTTTAATATAATATCTTACATTTTCTCTCTTATAAATGAAGCTCATATTGTATACACTGCTTCATGTGAGACACTGAATATTACAACCTCAGGTTCAATGGCCTGTTAACCTGAGTGTAAAGGGAGCTTGGAGCAAAGAAACACAGTAGAAGATGTATTGAAATTGTATTTCTTTCAAAAAAATCAGCTAGATTAATTCCAAACTTTTATCTTTTCCTTCACCAAGTAATTGTGATTATATAAGACTTTTGTCTTTTCCTTCACCAAGTATAACAAAGTGCTATTTACACATATGTACATTATATACAAAGGAGTAGTGTTTAGTGCACGCCACAGTTGTCTAGGCTAAGCAGCAGCCAAAAGACAGACAACTTTCCACAACCAGCTCTATGCAGGAATTCCAATGACAAACCGCGAGTGTTAACCACGTCACCTTTGTCATTGTTAAACTCGCATTTTAATTGGCTGAACCGAGTCGTTGATTTGATGATGGGGCCCTCATCACCAAACCCTTAACGATGGTTCGCTGGTTGGAGGGGAGCCTATGTGGGTGTGTTTAACATGCTCCGAATAAAGGTTACATACTCTTTGCATGCAACACCCCCACCCCAAGAGGGCTCAGGACTAGGCTTCCACCTCAAATGGGTAGAGTGCCACCATGGCACATTATAATAATGGGACGCCTTTCCTCAACCATCCCACTCATTAGTTAAAGCTAAACTTTTCTCGAGACATAAGTCCAGCTTTAAACTTAAGAGTGAGACAGCCGACGGTAGGGCTAACATAGGTCCAAGGTGCCTGCGGTCGGTAGCAGGGCACCCCCGCTAAAAAAAAAAAACCCACTAGGGAAAAAAAAGGGCTGGTTCTACCCAAAGTCCCTAACACATCCTAACTAAATACAATGACTTCTGGACAACACATCAGCTAGTGTATTAAATTTTCCAGCAATGTGTATAATTTTTATATTGTAGGGTTGCAACCTAATACTCCAACGCATGAGTCTGGTATTTTTGTTCTTCATGTTCTGGAGATACACCAGAGGGTTGTGGTCGCTGTAGATGGTGACCACCTGAGAGGACTGGCCCACGTAGACATCAAAATGCTCTAATGCCAGAAGTAGAGCCAGGCCCTCCTTCTCTATAGTAGAGTAGGCCCTCTGGTGTGGCTGGTATTTGGCAGAGAAAAATGCCACAGGCTGCAACCCATCATCCCCAGATTGCAGAAGCACTGCCCCCGCCCCAGACTCACAAGCGTCAATCTGAAAGGAAAATGGTTTTGAAAAGTCTGGAGACAACAGAATGGGTGCCGTACAAAGTAATCTCTTTGCTTTCGTAAATGCATCTTGACATTCTGGGGTCCAAATAAAGGGAACTTTGTGACTGGTAAGTGAGGTTAGAGGTGCAACAATATCTGCAAATTTTTTACAGAATCTTCTATAAAACCCTACCATCCCTAGAAAACGTTGAAGGGATTTCCTGTCAGGGGGAACTGGATAATTTTTAATGGCCCTCATATTACAACCTCAGGTTCAATGGCCTGTTAACCTGAGTGTAAAGGGAGCTTGGAGCAAAGAAACACAGTAGAAGATGTATTGAAATTGTATTTCTTTCAAAAAAATCAGCTAGATTAATTCCAAACTTTTATCTTTTCCTTCACCAAGTAATTGTGATTATATAAGACTTTTGTCTTTTCCTTCACCAAGTATAACAAAGTGCTATTTACACATATGTACACTATATACAAAGGAGTAGTGTTTAGTGCATGCCACAGTTGTCTAGGCTAAGCAGCAGCCAAAAGACAGACAACTTTCCACAACCAGCTCTATGCAGGAATTCCAATGACAAACCGCGAGTGTTAACCACGTCACCTTTGTCATTGTTAAACTCGCATTTTAATTGGCTGAACCGAGTCGTTGATTTGATGATGGGGCCCTCATCACCAAACCCTTAACGATGGTTCGCTGGTTGGAGGGAAGCCTATGTGGGTGTGTTTAACATGCATTCGAACAAATTTTATCTTATCTTATTCCTGTTTCTTCCTTCCATTGCCTTTTTCTCCAGATTTCTTCGTCAGTTTTCAAAATTTCCCTTTTTGTTTCTCTTATCATCTCTTTAGCCCCCCATCCTTAGAGATCATCTCTGCTTTGTATTTTTACGAAAGCCGATTTATGGTGACTTTGCCAGGAATGTTCACACCTTGTGGTGACTGAGGGAACCACTTTGTTCAGTGACTGTGCCAGGAATGTTCACACCTTGTGGTGACTGAGGGAACCACTTTGTTCAGTGACTGTGCCAGGAATGTTCACACCTTGTGGTGACTGAGGGAACCACTTTGTTCAGTGACTGTGCCAGGAATGTTCACACCTTGTGGTGACTGAGGGAACCACTTTGTTCAGTGACTGTGCCAGGAATGTTCACACCTTGTGGTGACTGAGGGAACCACTTTGTTCAGTGACTGTGCCAGGAATGTTCACACCTTGTGGTGACTGGGGAACCACTTTGTTCAGTGACTGTGCCAGGAATGTTCACACCTTGTGGTGACTGAGGGAACCACTTTGTTCAGTGACTGTGCCAGGAATGTTCACACCTTGTGGTGACTGAGGGAACCACTTTGTTCAGTGACTGTGCCAGGAATGTTCACACCTTGTAGTGACTGAGGGAACCACTTTGTTCAGTGACTCTGCCAGGAATGTTCACACCTTGTGGTGACTGAGGGAACCACTTTGTTCAGTGACTCTGCCAGGAATGTTCACACCTTGTGGTGACTGGGGAACCACTTTGTTCAGTGACTCTGCCAGGAATGTTCACACCTTGTGGTGACTGAGGGAACCACTTTGTTCAGTGACTCTGCCAGGAATGTTCACACCTTGTGGTGACTGAGGGAACCACTTTGTTCAGTGACTCTGCCAGGAATGTTCACACCTTGTGGTGACTGAGGGAACCACTTTGTTCAGTGACTGTGCCAGGAATGTTCACACCTTGTAGTGACTGAGGGAACCACTTTGTTCAGTGACTGTGCCAGGAATGTTCACACCTTGTGGTGACTGAGGGAACCACTTTGTTCAGTGACTGTGCCAGGAATGTTCACACCTTGTGGTGACTGAGGGAACCACTTTGTTCAGTGACTGTGCCAGGAATGTTCACACCTTGTGGTGACTGAGGGAACCACTTTGTTCAGTGACTGTGCCAGGAATGTTCACACCTTGTGGTGACTGAGGGAACCACTTTGTTCAGTGACTGTGCCAGGAATGTTCACACCTTGTGGTGACTGAGGGAACCACTTTGTCCAGTGACTTACAAACACTAAACATTAACATATCAACTATAAAACTATGTAGTATAACTCGATTATGTTCCCTCGTCTTCTACTTCAGACAGTTTCAATTATAACTATCATCAAGCAACCAGAGGAAGCCTTTGTGCAGATGATTCAATTTTAAAATCTGGTTGAAAAATTTCTCTCCAATATCCCAGCTTTAACCATTTGCTGTTTTTAAGCCAGAAAGGGACTCGTATTCCGGTCATTTCTAGAGCTCTAAGATAGAGTGTGAAGCAAATTATGATGCCGCTCTCCAGGGCTCTCCAGGGTTCTACAAGGCTCTACAGGGCTCTCAAGGGCTCCCCAGGGCTCTCCAGGGCTCTTCAAGGCTCTTTAGGGCTCTCCAGAACTCTCCAGGGCTCTCCAGGCTCTCCAGGGCTCCCCAGGGCTCTTCATGGCTCTTCATGGCTCTCTAGGGCTCCCCAGGGCTCTCCAGGGCTCTCCAGGGCTCTTCATGGCTCTCTAGGGCTCCCCAGGGCTCTCCAGGGCTCTCCAAGGCTCTTCATGGCTCTCTATGGCTCCCCAGGGCTCTCCAGGGCTCTCCAGGGCTCTCCAGGGCTCTTCATGGCTCTCTAGGGCTCCCCAGGGCTCTCCAGGGCTCTTCAGGGCTCTCTAGGGCTCCCCAGGGCTCTCCAGGGCTCTCCAGGGCTCTTTATGGCTCTCTAGGGCTCTCAGGGCTCTTCAGGCTCTCCAGGGCTCTTCAGGTCTCTAGGGCTCCAGGTCTCCAGGGCTCTTCAAGGCTCTCCAGGGCTCTCAGGGCTCTCCAGGGTCTTCCTCCAGGGCTCTCCAGGGCTCTCCAGGGCTCCAGGGTCAGTCTCAGGGCTCTCCAGGGCTCTCCAGGGCTCTCCAGGGCTCTCCAGGGTCTCAGGCTCTCAGGGCTCTCCAGGGCTTCAGGTCTCCAGGGCTCTCCAGGGCTCTCAGGGCTCTCCAGGGCTCTCCAGGGCTCTCAGGGCTCTCAAGGCTCTCCAGGGCTCTTCCAGGCTCTCCAGGGCTCTCCAGGGCTCTCCAGGGCTCTCCAGGGCTCTCAGGGCTCTCAGGGCTCTCTCAAGGCTCTCCAGGGCTCTTCAGGCTCTCAGGCTCCAGGCTCTCAGGGCTCTCCAGGGCTCTTCAGGGCTCTCCAGGCTCTCCAGGGCTCTCCAGGGCTCTTCAGGCTCTCAGGGCTCTCCAGGGCTCAGGGCTCTCAAGGCTCTCCAGGGCTCTTCAGGCTCTTCAGGCTCTCCAGGGCTCTCCAGGGCTCTCCAGGGCTCTTCAGGCTCTCCAGGGCTCTCAGGCTCTCCAGGGCTCTCCAGGGCTCTTCAAGGCTCTCCAGGGCTCTTCAAGGCTCTCCAGGGCTCTCCAGGGCTCTCCAGGGCTCTTCCAGGCTCTCAAGGGCTCTTCAAGGCTCTCCAGGGCTCTCCAGGCTCTTCAGCTCAGCTTCACCTTCATCAAGGTTCACATTGTTCATCGACCCCCAAACGTTTATTATATGAAAATAATTTAATAAATAGTACTTTAACTATTAGTAGTACGAATAGTAATGATAATAATATTAACAACAACAAAAATAATAATAATAATAACAAAAACACCAACAATAATAATTACTTCATGAAAAACATTTTTATTAACACATAGGCCGCTTCCCACCAAGGCAGGGTGGCCCGAAAAAGAAATTTTTTCACCATTATTTGCAAAAGCCTTTGACAAGTGTGACCATGGTGTAATAGCACACAAAATGCGTGATAAAGGAATAACAGGAAAAGTTGGTAGATGGATCTATAATTTCCTAACAAGTAGAACACAAAGAGTAGTAGTCAACAGAGTAAAGTCTGAGGCAGCTACTGTGAAAAGCTCTGTTCCACAAGGCACAGTACTTGCTCCCATCCTATTCCTCATCCTCATATCAGACATTGACAGGGATATAACCCACAGTCCTGTGTCTTCCATTGCAGATGACACCCGAATCTGTATGACAGTATCCACCGTTGAAGACACTGCAAGACTCCAAGCAGACATAAACCAAATCTTTAAATGGGCTGCAGAAAACAATATGAAGTTCAATGATGAGAAATTTCAATTACTCAGATACGGAAAACGTGAAGAAATTAAAATCTCATCGGAGTACAAAACTAATTCCAACCACACAATAGAGCGAAAAACTAATGTCAAAGACCTGGGAGTGATCATGTCAGAGGATCTCACCTTCAAGGACCATAACAAAGTAGCAATTGCATCTGCTCGAAAAATGACAGGATGGATAATGAGAACCTTCAAAACCAGGGATGCCAAGCCCATGTTGACACTTTACAGATCGCTTGTTCTATCTAGGCTGGAATATTGCTGCACACTAACTGCACCTTTCAAGGCGGGTGAAATTGCTGACCTTGAAAATGTGCAGAGAACCTTCACCGCACGCATAAGTGCGATAAACCACCTCAACTACTGGGAACGCTTGAAGTTCCTAAACCTGTACTCTCTAGAACGCAGGCGGGAGAGATACATTATTATATACACATGGAAAATTCTCGAGGGCTTAGTACCAAACTTGCACACAAAAATCACTCCCTACGAAAGCAAAAGACTCGGCAGGCGATGTAACATCCCCCCAATGAAGAGCAGGGGTGCCACTAGCACGTTGAGGGACAACACAATAAGTGTCAGGGGCCCAAGATTGTTCAACTGCCTCCCAGCATACATCAGGGGGATTACCAACAAACCCCTGGCTGTCTTCAAGCAGGCACTGGACAGGCACCTAAAGTCGGTACCTGACCAGCCAGGCTGTGGTTCGTACGTTGGACTGCGTGTGGCCAGCAGTAACAGCCTGGTTGATCAGGCTCTGATCCAACAGGAGGCCTGGTCACAGACCGGGCCGCAGGGGCGTTGACCCCTGGAATTCTCTCCAGGTAAACTCCAGGTATTCACTCCATCACTGTCTTGCCAGAGGCACACTTACACTACAGTTATAAAATGCAATATTAACACACCTCCTTCATAGTGCAGACACTGTACTTCATAAATGTTACCTTGGTTACACTCCAACATCACGTTAAGTCCTTGTTACGCCCTTTTTCATAGTTTAATGTTAAAACGAGGTTTTTCGCTTAATATTATACTCAGGGTTTCTTTAATAATAGCTAAATTAAGGATTCCTCTTGTTTATAATATTATATGACTCTATGACTGGGTATTATTTGTGTATATGTTTAGGAAACTAGGTAACTTAAAGGTGCTCAAAGGTTAAGTGTGAAGTACTGAGTGGCTCGTTTGTTCCACCCCCTCCCTGTACCGAGTAGAGGTCAAACCCAGACGTTCTACTCAGGGTAGTTCATTCTGAACACTGGTTAAGGATTACTTCTCTGTTGGAATACCTTGTGGATTACACCTGTATTGTGCGGAGCAGTTAGGAAAAGAGACTGTTGGCATTTTATACCTGCTAAGTTTGCACGATAAAGAGTCTCTTACTAGTTTCTGTGGTAGTGAAGTGCTATGTATATTTAATTAATAAGAAAGTAAGACTTTACTTAATTCAATGTATTAAGAGATCACAGTGATATATCGTATTAGTGAAACTATAGTCACTGTACAAGTGTGGAAGAAAAGTTATATAAGTATTGTTCATGCCTCACCTAAGTGGAAGGTGTTTTTATTAACTATTTAACTTACTAAGTACTGCTAGAAACTTAGAATATGCTAAATAAAATCCGGATAAAGTATTATTCGCCTTATACCTATACCTGAGAGTAGTGAGGAAACTTGTGATATACTAAACCAAAGTGTTCTACAGGCCAGGATCGTAACAGTCCTAAAAACATTTGTCTCTATTCGCTCCTATCTAACACGCTCACGCATGCTTGCTGGAAGTCCAAGCCCCTCGCACACAAAACCTCCTTTTACCCCCTCCTTCCATCCTTTCCTAGGCCGACCCCTATCCCGTCTTCCCTCCACTACAGATTTATACACTCTCGAAGTCATCCTATTTCGTTCCATTCTCTCTACATGTCCAAACCATCTCAACAACCCCGCCTCAGCCCTCTGGATAATAGTTGGTAATCCCGCACCTCCTCCTAATTTCCTAACTACATTATATTCACACCACACATTGCTCTCAGACACGACATCTCCACTGCCTCCACTGCCTCCTTGTTGCAACATTCACCACCCATGCTTCCCACGCATATAAGAGCATTTGTATAACTATACTCTCATACATTCCCCTCTTTGCTTCCATGGACAAAAATCTTTGTCTCCACTGGCTCCTCAGTGCACCACTCACCTTTTTCCCCTCATCAATTATATGACTCACGTCATCTTTCATCTGCTGACACGTCCACTCCTAAATATCTGAATACATTCACCTCTTCCATACTCTGTCCCTCTAATCCGATATCCAATCTTTCGTTTCCTATTTTTTCTTTATCCTCATCACCTTACTCTTTCCTATATTCACTTTCAATTTCCTTCTTTTACATACCCTACCAAACTCATCAACCAACCTCTGCAACTTTTCTTCAGAATCTCCCAAAAGCACAGTGTCATTAGCAAAGAGCAACTGTGACAACTCCCACTTTGTGTTAGATTTTTTTATCTTTTAACCCCACACCTCTTACCAACACCCGAGCATTCACTTGTCTTACAACTCCATCTATAAATATATTGAACAACCATGGTGACATCACACATCCTTGTCTAAGGACTACTTTTACTGGGAAATAATCTCCCTCTCTCCAATATACTCTAACCTAAGCATCACTATCCTTGTAAAAACTCTTCACTGCTTTCAATACATTTTCAACATCTGCCATCTCACCCACTCTCTTAACCTCTTTTTCTCTCCATATACTCCTCCCTCCTTGCATCACTTCTACTTTGTAAAAACCTCTCATATGCTAACTTTTTATCCCTTACTACTCTCTTTACATCATTCCACCAATAGCTCTTCTTCCCTCCCACACCCACTTTCCTGTAACCAGAAAAATTCAGCTGAACACTCTAACACTACATTATTAAACCTACCCCATACATCTTCGACGCCATTGCCTATACTCTCACTAGTCCATCTATCCTCCAATAGTTGTTTATATCTTACCCTAACTGCCTCCTCCTTTCCTTTATAAACCTTCACCTCTCTCTTACTTGCTGTTTCCATTCTCCTTTTATCCCATCTACCTTTTACTCTCAATGTAGCTACAACTAAAAGGTGATCATATATATCTGTGGTCCCTCTATAAACATGTACATCCTGAAGTCTACCCAACAGACTTTTATCTACCAATATGTAGTCCAACAAACTACTGTCATTTCGCCCTACATCATATCTTGTATACTTATTTATCCTCTTTTTCTTAAAATATGTATTACCTATAACCAAACCCCTTTCTATACAAAGTTCAATCAAATGCTCCCCATTATCATTTACACCTGGCACCCCAAACTTACCTACCACACCCTCTCTAAAACGCTTCTCCTACTTTAGCATTCAGTTTCCCTACCACGATTACTCTCTCACTTGGTTCAAAAGTTCCTATACACTCGCTTATCATCTAAAATCTCTCTCTCTCTCTCCTCTACACTCCTCTCTTCTCCAGGTGCATACACGCTTATTATGACCCACTTTTTGCATCCGACCCTTATTTTAATCCACATAATCCTTGAATTTATACATGTATATTTCCTCTTCTCTTTCCATAACTGATCCTTCAACATTATTGCTACCCCTTCCTTAGCTCTAACTCTCTCAGATACTCCTGATTTAATTCCATTTATTTCTCCCCACTGAAACTCCCCTACCTACCGCCTTCAGCTTTGTTTCGCTTAGAGCCAGGACATACAACTTCCTTTCATTCATAACATTAGCAATCGTTTCTTACTTATCATATGCACTACATCCACGAACATTCAAACATACCATTTTTTTTTTCTCGTTTTTAGTAGTTTCTACAGAAGGGGTTACTAGCCCATTGCTCCCGGAATTTTAATCACCTCCTAGGACACACATGGATTACGAAGGAAAGATTCTTTTCCACTTCCCTATGGAAAATAGAGGAAATAAAGAAGAACAAGAATTATTAAGAAAAAAGAAGAAAAACATAGATATGTGTATGTATATATGCATGTGCATGCCTGTGTAGTGTGACATAAAGTGTAAGTAGAAATAGCAAGATATACCTGCTACCCAGCGTAGTACCTCCCTGGGTGGTTGCTGTCTTCCAACCTATTACCACAGGACGGTAGTACCTCCCTGGGTGGTTGCTGTCTACCAACCTACTACCACAGGACGGTAGTACCTCCCTGGGTGGTTGCTGTTAACCAACCTATTACCACAGGACGGTAAGAACATAAGAATAGAGGAACACTGCAGAAGGCCTACTGGCCCATACAAGGCAGGTCCTTATCAAAACCACCACTACCTAAGAATTTACTCCCGTACTCACGACACCAATCAAACCCAGCTCCTCCCACTCATATATTTGTCCAATCTCTTTTTAAAGCCACCCAAGGTCCTAGCCTTTATCACCCTACTCGGAAGATTGTTCCACGCATCTACAACTCTGTTCGAAAACCAGTACTTGCCTATGTCCTTTCTAAATCTAAATTTATTCAATTTAAATCCGTTATTTCTGGTTCTTACTTGGTTCGATATCCTCAGTATTTTATTAATATCTCCTTTGTTTATGCCTATCATCCACTTGTACACCTCGGTGATATCTCCCCTCATTCTACGTCTCTCCAGAGAGTGGAGATTCAATGCTCTAAGCCTATCTTCATATGGGAGATTTCTTATACTGTAAATCATTTTAGTCATTCTTCTCTGTATGTTCTCCAATGAATCTATATCCATCCTGTAGTAAGGAGACTAAAACTGAGCTGCATAAGCCAAATGAGGTCTCACTAGTGATGTATAGAGCTGTAAAATAACTTTTGGACTTCTGTTGCTTTATTGTGCACACACCTCTTTAAGGGGGGCTCCTTGTCGTGGTAAAGAGGCTATCGGTCTGAGTAATTGGACCTCTTGGTCTTCTTCCTCAGACCGAATCCTAATTATCCCCCAATCCCCCCTTCCCTTTCCCATCTTCCCCATCCTCCCTTTTCCCTTTCCTCCTCCTCCTCCTCCTCCTCATCCCTCCCTTATTTCCTTCCCATTTTTCTCCTGGGAGCTTCCCTCCACAGGCATTCTAGTTCCTAGGTAGGGGGAAGGGTACTGTGGTCTTCCCCTTTCCGTTGAGGTTTTTGGCGGTGGTGTAGTTTGCCATGGAATCTGGATCGCCCGGGGATGCCCCTCGCTCTCTGGTCTCCCGGGGGGGGGTGGCTTTGGGTATCTTTCGGGCGACGGGTGTATCTCTAGAGGCCACCTTTCGGATTCCAGGGGTGGTGGCCGAACGAGGTATGCTTTGTGGCGGATATCCGGCCGCCCTCTCTTTTGTCCACCCAGGTAGCTCGGTGGATGTGAGGTTGCTATCCTGGATTGCTGGTTTACTGGCGTGAAGGGTAGGGTATGGCACAGGTTCCATACAGCATCTGCCCTACTTGCGGTGTTGAGGTCCTCTTGGGCATGGAGGGTGATTTACGCCCCTTTCATTCCTCCTAGGAGCTATTCCTCCACGTTCCCCCTTTTTTTCTTTTCTTTTTTTTATTTTCTTCTCTTCTTTCTTTTTTTCTTAAAAACAAAAAGAAAGAAGAAACCTAACCATGGATGCCCTAGCCCGTGAACCTAACCATGGATGCCCTAAAATGTGAACCTACCCCTGGGCCCCTTCCTGATACCGCACCCAGTACTGACCCTGCCTCGTTAATGGACAACTCTTCGGACATCTCTAATACCCCTGTACCTCTTGCTGGTGCCGGTTCGTCACCTGCTTCAGATACCGAGGTTCCGACCGGCCCTTTTGACATATCTGACCTTCGCTCTTCTCTGACCTTGATTCCGGCTTCTCCCTCGACGGTGCGGCAATTTTCGGATCGCTCGCCTGTCACCCATCGGACCACCCCTGGTCCCACATCCAAACGACCAAGACCCTTACATGACGGTTCGACACTTCCTTCTCGTTCATCTCAGAAACGACTAGCACGTCGCACACTCCCCTTAAACACTTTGTTTCTCACTACTCAATGGACAAAGTTTTTTCCTCTAAGACCGACTACTCCAACTACCTATCTTTCCAATTATAGTATTGGTAAAGCTCTCCTACGCCATGTAGGTAAAGATATCTCATTTCACGCTCTCAAGAGCAGCACTCGCATCATCACGGTCCAGAATGCTGGCCAAGCTCGCGATCTTTCTCTTCTTACGACCATAGATACTATTCCTATCACTATTGACAAGCATCATTCTCTTAATTCTTATAGTGGTACTGTCATTTTACCCCACACCATTGTCCAACGGAATTTCCAGACATGTGGTGATGACATTTTGGAGCAGCTTGAGCTCCAAGAACTCCCTATCCTTAAGGTTGACACTTTTGTCCTCCCTGCCAGTAAGCCAAGACGTTATCCTTGCAGTATAGCTCGTTTAACAGACTGTTGTTTAATTATACAAGTGACTGTTGGTGTTTATATAACAATTGGAGTTTAATACTAACAAGTGACTGTTGGTGTTTAATACTAACAATGACTTTGGGTTTAATACTAACAATGATTGTATACTAACAAGTGACTGTTGGTTTAATACTAACAAGTGACTGTTGGGTTTAATACAACAAGTGACTGTTGGTGTTTAATACTAACAAGTGACTGTTGGTGTTTAATAACAAGTGACTGTTGGTTTAATACTAACAAGTGACTGTTGGTGTTTAATATAACAAGTGACTGTTGGTTTAATACTAACAAGTGACTGTTGGTTTAATATACAAGTGACTGTTGGTGTTAATATAACAAGTGATTTGAGTTTAATATACAAGGACGTTGGGTTTAATACTAACAAGTGACTGTTGGGTTTAATATAACAGGACTGTTGGTTTTAATACTAATGAGTTGTTAATACTAACAAGTGATTGTTAAACTAATACTGTAACTAAAAGTGACGTTGGTGTTAATACTAAGTGACGTTGGGTTTAATACTAACAAGTGACTGTTGGTTTTAATACTAACAAGTACTGTTGTGTTTAATACTAACAAGTGACTGTTGGTGTTTAATACTAACAAGTGACTGTTGTGTTAAACTACTGTTGGTGTTTAATACTAAAAGTGACTGTTGGTGTTTAATACTAACAAGTGACTGTTGGTTTAATACTAACAAGTGACTGTTGGTGTTTAATACTAAAGTGACTGTTGGTTTAATACTAACAAGTGATTGGTGTTTAATACTAACAAGTGACTGTTGGTGTTTAATACTAACAAGTGACTGTTGGTGTTTAATACTAACAAGTGACTGTTGGTGTTTAATACTAACAAGTGACTGTTGGTGTTTAAAAAAGTGACTGTTGGTGTTTAATACTAAAGTGACTGTTGGTGTTTAATACTAACAAGTGACTGTTGGTGTTTAACTAACAAGTGACTTTGGTTTAATACAAGACTGTTGGTGTTTTATAACAAGTGACTGTTGGTTTAATACTAACAAGGGTTTTTATTGTTGTGTTTTAAATATAAAAATAGTTGGTTTTAATACTAACAAGTGACTGTTGGGTTTAATACTAACAAGTGACTGTTGGTTTAATACTACAAGTGACTGTTGGTGTTTAATACTAACAAGTACTGTTGGGTTTATACTAAAGGACTGTTGGGTTTAATCTAACAAGTGATGTTGGTGTTTAATCTAACAAGTACTGTTGTTTTAATACAACGGACTTTGGGTTACTACGGCTGGTTTAATACTACGACTTTGGGTTTATACTAATGACTGTGGGTTTAATACAAGGACGTTGGTATCAACAGGACTTGTTTAATAACAAGGACGTGTAATTAACAAGTGCGTTGGGTTAATCTAACAGTGACTGTGAAATAAAAGACGTGTATATCAGATGTTGTAAAACAGGACTGTGTTATACTACAGGCGTTGGTACAAGACTGGTTTAACACAAGTGACTTGGTGTTTAATATAACAAGTGACTTGTTTAATACAACAAGTGACTGTTGGGTTTAAATACAGTGTGTTGTTTAAAAGTGACTGTGTTAATACTAACAAGTGACTTTGGTTTAATACTAACAAGTGACTTTGGTTACTAACAGGTTGGTGTTACAATGACTGTTGTGTTTAATCTAACATGACTGTTGTTTAATACTAAGTGACTGTTGGTTTAATACTAACAAGTGACTGTTGGGTTTAATACTAACAAGTGACTGTTGGTGTTTATACTAAAGTGCTGTTGGTTTAATACTAACAGTGACTGTTGGTTTAATACAACAAGTGACTGTTGGTGTTTAATACTAACAATGACTGTTGGTGTTTAATACTAAGTGATGTTGGTTATACTAACAAGTGACTGTTGGGTTTAATACAACAGTGACTGTTGTTTATACTAACAAGTGAGTGTGTTTAATACTAAATACTGTTGTGTTTAATACTAACAAGTGACTGTTGGTTTAATATAACAGTGACTTGGGGTTTAATATAACAAGTGACTGTTGGTTTAATACTTTTAACAAAGTGACTGTTGGTGTTTAATACTAACAAGTGACTGTTGTTTAATACAACAAGTGACTGTTGTTTAATACTAACAAGTGCTGTTGTGTTTAATACTAACAAGTGACTGTTGGTTTAATACTAACAAATGTTGGTTTAAATACAAAGTGACTGTTGGTTTAATACTAACAAGTGACTGTTGGTGTTTAATACACAAGTGACTGTTGGTTTATAACAATGACTGTTGGTTTACTAACAAGTGACTTTGTTTAATACTAACAAGTGACTGTTGGTGTTTTACACAAGTGACTGTTGGTGTTTAATACTAACAAGTGACTGTTGGTGTTTAATACTAACAAGTGACTGTTGGAGTTTATACTAACAAGTGACTGTTGGTGTTTAATACTAACAAGTGACTGTTGGTGTTTAATACTAAAAGTACTGTTGGTTTAATACTAACAAGTGACTGTTGGTGTTTAATACTAACAAGTGACTGTTGGTTTAATACTAACAAGTGACTGTTGGTGTTTAATACTAACAAGTGACTGTTGGGTTTAATACTAACAAGTGACTGTTGGTGTTTAATACTAACAAGTGACTGTTGGTGTTTAAACTAACAAGTGACTGTTGGTGTTTAATACTAACAAGTGACTGTTGGTGTTTAATACTAACAAGTGACTGTTGGTGTTTAATACTAACAAGTGACTGTTGGTGTTTAATACTAACAAGTGACTGTTGGTGTTTAATACTAACAAGTGACTGTTGGTGTTTAATACTAACAAGTGACTGTTGAAGTTTAATACTAACAAGTGACTGTTGGTGTTTAATACTAACAAGTGACTGTTGGAGTTTAATACTAACAAGTGACTGTTGGTGTTTAATACTAACAAGTGACTGTTGGTGTTTAATACTAACAAGTGACTGTTGGTGTTTAATACTAACAAGTGACTGTTGGTGTTTAATACTAACAAGTGACTGTTGGTGTTAATACTAACAAGTGACTGTTGGAGTTTAATACTAACAAGTGACTGTTGGTGTTTAATACTAACAAGTGACTGTTGGTGTTTAATACTAACAAGTGACTGTTGGTGTTTAATACTAACAAGTGACTGTTGGAGTTTAATACTAACAAGTGACTGTTGGTGTTTAATACTAACAAGTGACTGTTGGAGTTTAATACTGACAAGTGACTGTTGGTGTTTAATACTAACAAGTGACTGTTGGAGTTTAATACTAACAAGTGACTGTTGGTGTTTAATACTAACAAGTGACTGTTGGTGTTTAATACTAACAAGTGACTGTTGGTGTTTAATACTAACAAGTGACTGTTGGTGTTTAATACTAACAAGTGACTGTTGGTGTTTAATACTAACAAGTGACTGTTGAGTTTAATACTAACAGTGACTGTTGGTGTTTAATACTAACAAGTGACTGTTGGTGTTTAATACTAACAAGTGACTGTTGGTGTTTAATACTAACAAGTTACTGTTGGTGTTTAATACTAACAAGTGACTGTTGGTGTTTAATACTAACAAGTGACTGTTGTGTTTAATACTAACAAGTGACTGTTGGTGTTTAATACTAACAAGTGACTGTTGGTGTTTAATACTAACAAGTGACTGTTGGTGTTTAATACTAACAAGTGACTGTTGGTGTTTAATACTAACAAGTGACTGTTGGTGTTTAATACTAACAAGTGACTGTTGGTGTTTAATACTGACAAGTGACTGTTGGTGTTTAATACTAACAAGTGGCTGTTGGTGTTTAATACTAACAAGTGACTGTTGGTGTTTAATACTAACAAGTGACTGTTGGTGTTTAATACTAACAAGTGACTGTTGGTGTTTAATACTAACATTCTTTTATATTCTTTAATCATCTTTATCATTCTTTAATCTCCTTTTCTTATCTTATCTCTTTTCTCTCTTATATCTCCTTTCTTTCTTGTACTCTCTCTCTCTCTCTCTCTCTCTCCTCTCTCTCTCTTCTCTCTCTCTCTCTCTCTCTCTTCTCATCTCTCTCTCTCTCTCTCTCTCTCTGACTCCCTGTCTCTCTTTCATTTTATTGCAATAACTATAAAGTTGTGTTAATAAGCACACATTACAATCATTAATATCTACACACAAAGTAAGAAACATCATAATGTTGTGGATGAAAGTCATCCTCTTTACCTGAGTGAATTCCAGGGTCAACGCCCCTGCAGCACGGTCTGTGACCAGGCCTCATGTTGGACCAGAGCCTGATCAACCCGCTGTTACTGCTGGCCGCACGAGTCCAACTACGAAACCACAGCATGGCTGGTCAGGTACCGACTTTAGGTGCCTGTCCAGTGCCAGCTTGAAACAGCCAGGGGTTTGTTGGTAATCCCTGATGTATGCTGGAGGCAGTTGAATCAATCATGGGCCCCTAACACTTATTGTTCTGTCCCTCAACGTGCTAGTGGCACCCTGCTTTTCATTGGGGGATGTTATCACCTTCCGAGTCTTTTGCTTTCGTAGGGAGTGACTCTCGTGTGTAAATTTGGTACTAATCCCTCGAAAATTTTCTACGTGTATATAATAATGTATCTCTCCCGCCTGCGTTCCAGGGAGTACAGGTTTAGAAACTTCAAGCGTTCCCAGTAGTTGAGGTGGTTTATCGCAGTTATGCGTGCCGTGAAGGTTCTCTGTACATTTACTGTGTGATGCAATATCTTAGTGAATCATCCTGTGTGATGCTATATCTTAGTGAATCATTCTGTGTGATGCAATATCTTAGTGACTCATCCTGTGTGATGCAATATCTTAGTGAATCATCCTGTGTGATGCTATATCTTAGTGAATCATTCTGTGTGATGCAATATCTTAGTGACTCATCCTGTGTGATGCAATATCTTAGTGAATCATCCTGTGTGGTGCAATATCTTAGTGAATCATCCTGTGTGATGCAATATCTTTGTGAATCATCCTGTGTGATGCAATATCTTAGTGAATCATCCTGTGTGATGCAATATCTTAGTGAATCATCCTGTGTGATGCAATATCTTAGTGAATCTTCCAGTGTGATGCAATATCTCAGTGAATCATCCTGTGTGATGCAATATCTTAGTGAATCATCCTGTGTGATGCAATATCTTAGTGAATCATCCTGTGTGATGCAATATCTTAGTGAATCATCCTGTGTGATGCAATATCTTAGTGAATCATCCTGTGTGATGCAATATCTTAGTGAATCATCCTGTGTGATGCAATATCTTTGTGAATCATCCTGTGTGATGCAATATCTTAGTGAATACTCCAGTGTGATGCAATATCTTAGTGAATCATCCTGTGTGATGCAATATCTTAGTGAATCATCCTGTGTGATGCAATATCTTAGTGAATCATCCTGTGTGATGCAATATCTTGGTGAATCATCCTGTGTGATGCAATATCTTAGTGAATCCTCCAGTGTGATGCAATATCTTAGTGAATCATCCTGTGTGATGCAATATCTTAGTGAATCATCATGTATGATGCAATATCTTAGTGAATCATCCTGTGTGATGCAATATCTTAGTGAATCATCCTGTGTGATGCAATATCTTAGTGAATCATCCTGTGTGATGCAATATCTTAGTGAATCATCCTGTGTGATGCAATATCTTAGTGAATCCTCCAGTGTGATGCAATATCTCAGTGAATCATCCTGTGTGATGCAATATCTTAGTGAATCATCCTGTGTGATGCAATATCTTAGTGAATCATCCTGTGTGATGCAATATCTTAGTGAATCATCCTGTGTGATGCAATATCTTAGTGAATCATCCTGTGTGATGCAATATCTTAGTGAATCATCCTGTGTGATGCAATATCTTAGTGAATCATCATGTGTGATGCAATATCTTAGTGAATTATCCTGTGTGATGCAATATCTTAGTGAATCATCCTGTGTGATGCAATATCTTAGTGAATCATCCTGTGTGATGCAATATCTTAGTGAATCATCATGTGTGATGCAATATCTTAGTGAATCATCCTGTGTGATGCAATATCTTAGTGAATCATCCTGTGTGATGCAATATCTTAGTGAATCATCCTGTGTGATGCAATATCTTAGTGAATCATCCTGTGTGATGCAATATCTTAGTGAATCATCCTGTGTGATGCAATATCTTAGTGAATCATCCTGTGTGATGCAATATCTTAGTGAATCATCCTGTGTGATGCAATATCTTAGTGAATCATCCTTGTGATGCAATATCTTGTGAATCATCCTGTGTGATGCAATATCTTAGTGAATCATCCTGTATGATGCAATATCTTAGTGAATCATCCTGTGTGAGGCAATATCTTAGTGAATCATCCTGTGTGATGCAATATCTTAGTGAATCATCCTGTGTGATGCAATATCTTAGTGAATCATCCTGTGTGATGCAATATCTTAGTGAATCATCCTGTGTGATGCAATATCTTAGTGAATCATCCTGTGTGATGCAATATCTTAGTGAATCATCCTGTGTGATGCAATATCTTAGTGAATCATCCTGTGTGAAGCAATATCTTAGTGAATCATCCTGTGTGATGCTATATCTTAGTGAATCATCCTGTGTGATGCAATATCTTCGTGAATCATCCTGTGTGATGCAATATCTTAGTGAATCATCCTGTATGATGCAATATCTTAGTGAATCATCCTGTGTGAGGCAATATCTTAGTGAATCATCCTGTGTGATGCAATATCTTAGTGAATCATCCTATGTGATGCAATATCTTAGTGAATCATCCTGTGTGATGCAATATCTTAGTGAATCATCCTGTGTGATGCAATATCTTAGTGAATCATCCTGTGTGATGCAATATCTTAGTGAATCATCCTGTGTGATGCAATATCTTAGTGAATCATCCTGTGTGAAGCAATATCTTAGTGAATCATCCTGTGTGATGCTATATCTTAGTGAATCATCCTGTGTGATGCAATATCTTAGTGAATCATCCTGTGTGATGCAATATCTTAGTGAATCATCCTGTGTGATGCAATATCTTAGTGAATCATCCTGTGTGATGCAATATCTTAGTGAATCATCCTGTGTGATGCAATATCTTAGTGAATCATCCTATGTGATGCAATATCTTAGTGAATCATCCTGTGTGATGCAATATCTTAGTGAATCATCCTGTGTGATGCAATATCTTAGTGAATCATCCTGTGTGATGCAATATCTTAGTGAATCATCCTGTGTGATGCTATATCTTAGTGAATCATCCTGTGTGATGCAATATCTTAGTGAATCATTCCAAGTTTGTCATCAATATTGTAAATAACATAGAATAGGACAGGTTCACAACGCAGTATTATCTTCTTACTAACAATAAAATACATAGATTTTTTCCTTCTCTTACCATCTTCCATAACTGTTCCTCTCACTCACTATATATTTGTCATCTCATCCAATCTTATTCTTATCCGCCTTTCATTCTCCTGCCTTTTCTACAAACTCTTCTTTCTACTCTCTTTCCTCCTCTTCTTTCTCCTCCTCCTCTTCATCTTGTATTTTCCTTATCCTGTAAGCTCGTCCTTGGACACAAGTGCTAAGATTTATATATAGAACAAGAGGGAGGTGGAGGAGTAGTGTCTGCCTCCCACCAGTCATGTTGTTTATCAGGCATCACAGCCTCTCTCAGTGTAAGATACCACTGGTAGTGTGTGGTTCACAACACAGCCTCAGTGTAAGACACCACTGGTAGTGTGTGGTTCACAACATAACCTCAGTGTAAGACACCACTGGTAGTGTGTGGTTCACAACATAACCTCAGTGTAAGACACCACTGGTAGTGTGTGGTTCACAACATAACCTCAGTGTAAGACACCACTGGTAGTGTGTGGTTCACACCACAGCCTCAGTGTAAGACACCAGTGGTAGTGTGGGGTTCACACTATCATGAGGAAGATATTATTAATCATCTTCACAATGTGTGTTATGGTAACCACAATTACCTCTCACTATGAACAACTTCCCCACCGTCCTACCACCACCAACATCAACACTTCACATGTTAAGAAGAGAAGTACAGACTCACAACTCTCCAGTATCTACCAGACTGTCAGTGGTAAGTTTAATAAGACATCTACTAAGTGGGATACTTGGTTCAACAAGAAACTGTCAGTGGTAAGTTTAATAAGACATCTACTAAGTGGGACACTTGGTTCAACAAGAAACTGTCAGTGGTAAGTTTAATAAGTCATCTACTAAGTGGGACACTTGGTTCAACAAGAAACTGTCAGTGGTAAGTTTAATAAGACATCTACTAAGTGGGGTACTTGGTTCAACAAGAAACTGTCAGTGGTAAGTTTAATAAGACATCTACTAAGTGGGATACTTGGTTCAACAAGAAACTGTCAGTGGTAAGTTTAATAATACATCTACTAAGTGGGATACTTGGTTCAACAAGAAACTGTCAGTGGTAAGTTTAATAAGACATCTACTAAGTGGGATACTTGGTTCAACAAGAAACTTTCATTTCAGTAATTTCCCTGATTAATTTACTTTAATGGTTGTAGTTTATAACAATAACTTTGTGTTATGGTGCTCAGACTTCTGGATAAATTAATTACTGAAGCAACAACACCGCCATTGTTGTCAGTCCAAAATTAAAGATTTAAGTTGTATTAAATTAGCATTTAAGTATTATCGAATAAGGCTTTAAGTATTATGAAGAAGGATTTAATTAGTATAAAAATACGTTAGATAGTATGAAATAAGGCTTTAAATAACATCAAATAAAGCATTAAATATTATTTAATAAAGATTTTGTTATGCCAGTGTTATTAGTAGTGTCAGTGTTAGTACTAATGTTAGTGTTATTAGTACTGACAGTGTTATTATTATAGTCAGTATTATTATTAGTCTCAGAGTTATTATTAATCTCAGTGTTAATATTAGTATTATTATTAGTGTCTGTTATTATTAGTGTTATTATTAGTTTTATTATTAGTGTCAGTGTTATTATTACCATCAGTGTTATTATTACTGTCAGTTATTGTTACTGTCAGTGTTATTATTGTCAGTGTTATTGATAGTGTTATTATTACTGTCAGAGTTATTTTTAGTGTCAGAGTTATTGTTAGTGTCAGAGTTATCATCAGCATCAGTGTTGTTATTGTTAGTGTTATTATTGCTAGTGTACACACACAACCCGCACATAGAAAAGAGGAGCTTACGACGACGTTTCGGTCCGACTTGGACCATTTACAAAGTCACACTAACACAAAGGACAGGTGGAAGGGGATATATATAGGCAGGCAGACAGGGGAGGGCACAAGAAAGTGGTGGAGGGGTAATAGTGGAAGTAGTAGTAGTGGAGTCAGCAATATTCTAGGAAAGGAGCACTGCAATGAAGCTGGTGGCCCGCATAGGGTAAGGACAAGAACACAGAGAGGGAAAAAAATGAAAATGAAATAAAGAAGGACAAATACAAGGCAAAAGAAAAGAAAGAAAAAAAAAGAAAAAAGAAAACCCAGAGGAGAAAGAAGAAAGAGGAGAAGGGGGAAGAGATAGAAGGGGAAGGAATCAGGATAAGTCACGGGTGTTATGAAGTTTGGAGCATTTAACAATGTAATGGGAGAGGAAATCATCTACAGAGACAAAGCCAGGGCTAAGATTCATACAGGGAAAGTTGTGTATAAGGGAGGATTCAACCAGACGGCGACTGTGAAAGTTGGACGTAGGATAGACAGTTTTAGCAGAAGACCAATCAATAGGATGACTGTGATCTCTGACATGACAGATCGCATCAAGAGAACTTTCAACAAGAATTTAAGACTCTCTCCAACCTCTGTCCTTCTGACTTTAACCTTGTTCAACGTTTCGTGTCATCTGTCCCTCTCTGCTCTATTTTTATGGTCTTCCCAAAACTCACAAACCTGATATTCCTCTGCGTCCCATCATAACTTCTTGAGGTTCTGTCTCTTATTCTCTTGCTTCTTGGCTGGCCAAAACTCTCACTCCCTTTCTTGGTACTTTTTCTCCTGCCCACCTTCGTCACTCTCAAGACTTCATCGAACGGGTTCGTTCTCTCCCGACCTGTAAGATGCTTAGTCTTGATGTTGAGTCCCTCTTCACTAATGTCCCTCTGGATGATGTCCTTAATTTTCTGAGAGAGAAGGCCAATGAAGGGTTACTTCATCTCCCTATACCTACTGATGTCTTTCTTGATCGTATCCGCCTTTGTGTGGACTCTGATTCCTTTTCCTTCCAAGGTAAATATTATTCTCAAACCTTTGGTGTCGCTATGGGCTCTCCTCTATCTCCTGTTCTTGCTAATCTTTACATGGAATACTTCGAGACTGTTCTTCTTCCCACTATTGATGTACGTCCTTCACTCTGGCTCCGCTATGTAGATGACATCTTTGCTCTTTGGCCTCATGACTTAAGTCTCTTCCAACCATTGCTTGATGCTCTTAATAATCTTGCCCCTTCCATCAAGTTTAAAGCTGATTGGGAATCTAATTCTTTGCTTCCTTTCCTTGATGTTCATGTCCACCGCTCAGTTACAGGTTTTACCTTTTGAGTGTACCGCAAGCCTATGCACAGTGGCATGTACATTCACAACTTTTCTTATTATGCTTCCTCTGTCAAGACAAGTGTTCTTATCTCCCCTTTCTCCGGTTTCC